>JAIOTZ010000917.1:0-42435 GCA_023374045.1 Limonium bicolor
ATGCATTTACCGGCTAATTATGTCATAAACCGCACCGGACGGACACGTCTTTGCCAAAAGATGGACTGGGGCGATGCGGTTTATTTGCAAACACGGAATGAATATGAGCCGTTCGTACTCCGCGATTTCCGCGATTTTGTCGGATAAGATTATCCACAATATTGCATATAAACCGCATCGCCCCAGTGCGGTTTATGACTGCCGAAAATCACTATAAAAACCAAACTCAGCCAACCTCATTCCATCAATCACAAACACCAAAAAAAATCCCCTTCAACAATGACAAATGCTCCGAAGCTTATGAGGTTAGTATGGTTATTTTTAATTTTTATTTTTCATTTATTTGTATAGTAAATGTCTTTGTTTATTAGGTTTTGATATATATATATATATTTAAGTAGTTATCTAATTACTTATGATTAAATTCATAATTAACTACGTCATTACCGTATAACTTATTATTCTTTAAGTTTGATGTAAGTTAAAATAATATGTAGACATCTTATTAATGGTTTACATTAATTTTTTGTAAGTTTTATTTGCTTAAGTAGGATTTAAATTCGTAATTAATTAATGCATTAATTTTATAACCTGTTTTTAACTTAAAATGGTCCATAAATTAGTAAAATAATTAAGTAGGTATTATTATGTTATTGGAGAAAATTAATCTTGGTATTTTTAGTTGTTTAATTAGTATTTTAATTCGTAATTAATTAATGCATTAATTTTATAACTTGTTTTTAACTTAAAATGGTCCATAAATTAGTAAAATAATTAAGTAGGTATTATTATGTTATAGGAAAAAATTAATCTTGATAGTTTTAGTTGTTTAATTAGTAATGTAATTCGTAATTAATTAATGCATAAATATCATAACTTGTTCTTAACTTAAAATGGTGTATAATTTAGTCAAATAAGTAAGTACGTTTTTTTATGTTATAGGAAAAAAATTAATTATGGTAGCTTTAGTCGTTTAATTAGTGTTTTATTTCATAATTAATTAATACATTACTTCATAACTTGTTTTTAACTTAAAATGGTGTAATTCATCATTTATTATTGTTAATAATTTATAACAACTTGTTTACCAAAATAGGTGTATAAGTTAGGTACAATATATGTAGATTTGTTCGTAATGGTTTAAACATATTTTTCAAATATTTTAGTTGTTGATATATTAATTAAATTCGTAATTAATATTTTGTAAGTTTTACTACATTTGTGTTGTTAAATTTATTATTATATTTACATCTTGTAAATTGGGTTGTAGTTAGCTAAAAAATGTTCAGACTTGCTCTTACAATTCAATAATTTTTTTTTTGCATTTAGTTTATCGTTTATTATTTTTTATTGCTTAAATTTTAAATATTGTTTGTTTGTGTAGATATAAACTACATTACTCGTCTGGATCTTAATTTTGCTTGAAAGAATGGCATTCCCTTGTACCATTTTTGTTAATGCCGAACTATCATACACGGAACATGGAAGTCTCTACTTCCAAGGCAATGAAGACACCAAAACCTTTTATCTTCGTGTAGCTGACGATTTCACCATCCAAATGTTAAAGTATTCTGTCACAGAGGCCATCCGTCAATTGAAGTTTGGATTTTCTGTTTCGAGGATGACATATCGGCAGTTGTTCAGCAGGGAGCCTTTACAGTTTACACACTTGTACTAGAAACTGATGAAGATGTTCAGGCAATGCTTTGTAACTATAAGTGTTGTTGGGACATCTCTCAGTGCATGGACATTCATATAGAAATTGATGGTGATGATGACGATGACGACGGCGAGTATGAGCCTGCAGATGATGAAGATGTTACATTAGATGATGAAGTTGAACTCATTCCAGAAGAATTTCTTCACGGACCAGAAGTAGATGGCGAAACTAGTCAGCATATGCCAGATGCTTCATTTTATCATCACGTGGACTGGGATGCCATCAACGCAATGCAATCAGATGTGGATCGTCGCGGTGTCCCAAACTGGAATCCTGTAGAAGAGTTCGTTATAGGCCAAGAGTTCGACGATAAAGACAGTCTAGTAACCGCTGTCAAGGAGTATCACATTCGCAAAAATATGGATATCAGTGTTGTCAAAAACTCAAGGAAAGCATACGTTGTCCAATGTGTTAAACATGATGAATGTCCATTTTACTTAAGGGGCGCGTTGTTGAATGGTGAGAGCGAATGGAAAATTACGAGACTCACTACCCATAGTTGTGCTCCTGCAGATGATGGACAAGATCATCGGCAGATGAACTACCATTTCATTGCTGAAGCTATTCTTCCCCATATTAGTCGTAACCCAGGTATGAGTGTTCTTGATGTCATTGAGCAGATTCGTGGACAGTACAACAGAACAATTTCATACAGAAAAGCATGGTTGGCAAGATGTGAAGCGACCGGAAAAATCTATGGAGATTGGGTTGAGTCTTATAATCAGCTACCAAGGTTATTCATGGCCATCAAACATTTCATACCAGGTTCCGTTGTTGCTCTAAAGACAGTCAGGGCTTTCGAGGATGACACACAAACAACCCAAGTGAAACAATTCCAACGGTGTTTCTGGGCGTTCGGTCCGTGTATTTCTGCATTCAGACACTTCAAACCCATGTTGCAGATAGATGGTACACATTTATACGGTAAGTTCAAAGGCAAGCTTCTGATAGCGGCGGCGCAAGATGGTAACAATAAAGTCATACCTATTGCGTTCGCTATTGTTGAGTCTGAAGACTTAGCTAGTTGGAAATTCTTTCTCGACAAGGTGCGACTCCATGTGATAGGTCAAAGAGCAGACGTGTCAATAATTACGGATCGTGCCCCAGCTATCATAAGTATCGTTGAATCAGATCCATATTGGAAACCCCCCATGGCTCATCACTACTACTGCATCCGACACGTTGCATCGAACTTCCAGACAAGGTTTCACAACAAAAAAATGAAGAAGTATCTTATTAACACAGGTATGAACTTGTATACATTGTGATACTTCATTATCAAACTTGTCCATAACATCTCTTATTAATGATATATCTTGTTGTTTTAGCTTATGAGTTTAGGAGGCATCACGTTCAAAGAAGGTACAATCATCTCCTATCTCAGGTCCCTGGTATTGAACGATTCTTCCATGATCTTTCATTTGATAAGTGGTCAAGAGCATATGACGACGGCAGGAGATGGGGCCACATGACTACAAATATGGTCGAGTGCATCAACGGTGTGCTGAAAAGTGTTCGTCTACTGCCTATTAGTGCTATTGTCAATAGCACACTCCACAAGCTCGTCACATATTTCAATGATAACCTTGCTACATACAACGGTCAACGCATCGCTGGAGCGTCATTGTACACAGACTACGCCACAACCAAGATTGAGGAAAATCGAAGACTATCAAACAGTCACAATGTTAGGGTTTTTGATGAAGTACAGCAAGTATACGAGGTTGAGGATTTTGGATCTGTGGCTTTGAGAAGAAACAAGGGAAATTACAAAGTCGATTTCAGCGACATGACTTGTGAATGTGGTGAGTGGCAAGCATTCAAATACCCATGTTCTCATGTCATGGCTGTATGTTGCAGAACAGGGTTACTGTGGGACAATTACGTGCATCGTGTTTATAGGCTTGAGACAATGATTGAAGCTTACGGTGGTCAACCTTTTCGTCCACTTGGCAACGAGCACAACTGGCCACCGTATACAGATGCAAAAGTAGTTCCACATCCAGATGCGATACAAACTATACGGGGGCGACCAAGGTATTCACGCATTCGGAATGAAATGGATGAAAATGATGACACAACTACTGAACGCAGACGCTGCCGTCATTGTCTACAACCCGGGCACACCAGGAGAAACTGCCCGAACCGTGGTTACAACTAGTTGAAAATTAATCTTCTTGTTTGTTAAGCAAGTAACTTATTTTTTTTCAATACGTGCTAGCTCTTTGAGCAAAGTCTACACGTTATGGATGCATGCTTTTGTTTTGTCCTAATAATAGGAAGTATTTGTTTGAAACTTCTGTATGAATGTACTACTGGTTTGAACCTAAATTTAAGAAGACACATGTTATGTGTGTTACAATTATAGTCAAAGTCCCTAGCAAACGCGAAAACTGCATATTAAAAAACTGCACTACGGTGCTACCTTGCGCTTACAGTTACGACTACCAAATGATTCATGTTGTGCTCCAAATTTTGTATCAACGTAGTAGTACATACAAATTTCATTGTGGCAAATAATGGTGGCCAACGGACAGCGGCAACCTATTCAAAAAAATAGTCAAACTCCCTAACAAACGCGAAAACTGCATATTAAAAAACTGCACTACGGTGCTACCTTGTGCTTACAGTTACGACTACCAAATGATTCACGTTGTGCTCCAAATTTTGTATCAATGTAGTATTACATACAAATTTCGTTGTGGAAAAAAATGGTGGCCAACGGACAGCGACAACCTATTCAAAAAATAGTCAAAGTCCCTAGCAAACGCGAAAACTGCATATTAAAAAACTGCACTACGGTGCTACCTTGCGCTTACAGTTACGACTACCAAATGATTCACGTTGTGCTCCAAATTTTGTATCAATGTAGTATTACATACAAATTTCGTTGTGGCAACAAATGGTGGCCAACGGACAGCGGCAAACTAGTCAAAAAAATAGTAAAAGTCCCTAACAAACGCGAAAACTGCATATTAAAAAACTGCACTACGGTGCTACCTTGGGCTTACAGTTACGGCTACCAAATGATTCACGTTGTGCTCCAAATTTTGTATCAACGTAGTAGTACATACAAATTTCATTGTGGCAAAAAATGGTGGCCAACGGACGTCATATGATACTACGAATCCCATCACCAATATAGCACCTGCATGCAGTTTTTTGCAACCATATTGTTGTGCATGTTCACTAGTTCGGTGATGCTTCTCAAGCAGTATCCGGTGTCGGTTGAGTCTAATTTTAGGGAAGTATAATGATTACATATAAGACATCAAGCAATTTAATTTTTGTCCATGTAGTATTTCGAATCAAATGAACATATAACTACCATTACGTAACATGCAAGATTCATAACGAGACATAGCGAGATTCGTTACATAACATATCAATAAAACTTCCAATATGCATAAGAAGCTTCAAATGAGTCAGACAAACGTAAAAAAAACAATGCATAGTAGTGTCAAGCAGCACCACCTCTATCTCTTCTACCCCTTCGTCCTCTTCCACCTGCACCTCCTCTCCTTGGTTGTTCGTACTCACTCGGTGTATAACGCTGTGGAGGGTTCATTGAGTTTGGTCCCCTCAAAGTCATGTCAAACGTGGAAGTCTGTGGTGGAGGAGTAACCGGGTTGGACTGAACATATGCGTCCATGGAAGTCCGAAGTGCTTCGTCTTCATCTTCATCATCAAACACATTAAGATTTGCAAAACTAGCACTCATGTGTGCCGACCTTTCAGCTTGCGTAGTCGGTACATTTGCGGCTACCCCTCTTGAAGACCCTTCACCGTATGGTGTGATGGCTGGTGGTGTGGGATCAACGTACGAACTTGAATAAGAAGTCCACTGTGGTTGATCCCATCTAGCTTGTGGATTTTGCACTACCCACTGACTCGTCTGACTCGGCTGACCACCAATCTGAAGATCCCACTGACTTGAACCACCCTGTTGATCCCACTGATCTTGGGTACTTGTCTGAACACCATATTGATCCAGGGTGCCCACTTCACCTCCCCATCCACCTTGGGTGGATGTCTGGCCAACTGAGTAATCGTGTGTGCTGGTCTGATAACCCCACTGACCTGGTTGCTGACCGCCGAATGATGATCCCCACATACTTGACTGCTCAGTTGGAGGGGCACGATACCATGGATCATAATCATACTGGGCATCTTGCTGGCTAACCGGATAAGAAGGTTGAGGAGGATATGTCCAGCTAGATTGAAAGATAATGGGAGCAGGCTCAATCTCAGGTTCAGCCTGTGGCGGTCGGCGTAACTCACTCTTTGGTCGTCGACGTGTAGACCTTCTGCTGGGGTTGTCATTCAATGAGAAGGGTGGTTGGTATACATTGAACGCAGGGGGTGCATGATGATCAACTTGAGGTTGGACATTTCTATACCGTTGGTGATACAATGTCCCTGATTGCTGGGAGAGATATTCGGCAAAGCTCCTTGTTATACCCAAAATTTTGACCCCCTGGTTAAGGTCTACGAGGTTGTGAGAGCCATCTCCATCAAACAGTAAGAGACTCCGGCCCGATCGGCGTGTTCCAGGGCCTGAGGAGCAGCTTCGTCATTGTCAGGGGCGTTTTCGTAATTTTTAAGGCTTCTGAGTTCCTATAGGCTTTCTCTCTCCTCCAAAGGGTGCCCAAATCAGCTCGGAATGCTTTGATATTTTAACCCATGATAGAGGATGACATTTTAAGCATAACGGCGTTGGATTTGGAATTTTGATTTTTCGAATTTCCAATAATTTTCTAGCAATTTCTGACTGAATCTGACGAGAAATTCAATTTAAAAATGCTCCAGCATTTAAAAAATTCGTTTCCACCTCAGAAAATTCATAATATCCATTCTTGACATGTGGTTAAAATTTCATAGCAAAATTCCTTTGGGAAGTTGCTTAGTTAAAATATCGAAAAATCTTACTTTTACTAGATTCTCTTTATCTTTAAGGAAGTCTATATAAGGGGATAGGTTTTTGGATAAAATCAGAACCTCACATGCTGAAGAACCCTAGAGAGTCAGAAAACACGGCCTCTCTCTCTCTCTCACGTTTTCCAACACCCGGCCACCCAAATCATACTGAAAATCCCCCGAAATCACCATCTAAACACGTTTTCCAATCCCCAAAGCACCCATAATCATCAAAAACCTCACAAAACACCTCTAAAACGTGAAGAACAGCAAGAACAACCAACAACCAGAAGCTTGGGTCGAAATCCTCTCGGGTCTGCCATCAACGGAGCACTCGACGAGTCCCGGTGTGAAGAAACGTTGTGAATCCGAAGGTAAAACAGGTAGAAACTCCACTTCCCTGATTCACCACGGTATTATCTGCTTGCCTCAAAATTTGGGCTCAAACTAACCTTCGTAGGCTTCTGTATTGCTGTTTATTTAAGCCTCTGTCAGATAACTTTTTTGCTAAGTTTCGTGCTTAATTCGAATTCAAATTGAAAACTTTCAATCACTAACGTCTTGTACATCTTTCAGGCTACAACCCATAAAATTTGAGCTCAAAACACCCTCGGGAACCTTCTGAAAACCCCTGTCCGTGGGTGGTCCGTGACCTTGGACCTATGGCCGGGACCTCGGGACGCGTTGTCCGAGGACCACGGACACCCACGGACGGCGGCGGGATTTTAAAAATTCAAAATTTAGGTTTTTCTAATAATGTCCGGGCCCACGGACATCCTGTCCGTGGCCCCGGACTTTGCAAATTTTTGTTTTCCTTTAATTTCGACTTTTCTGTATATTTAGGTTAACTGGGGTCCGTGGTCTCGGACGTTTGGTCCGTGGCTACGGACGTAAGCAAAATTTGACCTAATTCTGCCTCCGAAACCCTAGTTTAGGTAGCTTTTAATTTCACTTTAATTTCTCTGTCAAAAAATGCTAAAAAACAAAAAAACAGAAGCTCGCGCACTTAGGTTAAAACGACTCGTAATAAGCCGTAAATAAACTAAGTAGAGGAAAAACGACCTAGGAGGGTAATGAAAGTAATTGAACCCTAAAAGTCGAATATCAAGCCCCCGAACCCGAACTCTCCTTTCCTAATTTGATCTAGGTTAAAATTAGGTGGCGACTCATAATAGGTTCCAGTGAGCTAGCTTAGGTTTTAATAATTATTGTTATGTGACATAGTTATTAATCTTAGGTATAAGTGGACCTAAAACCCGTTAGATCCTAATCAACTTAATCAACATAGGATAGGGTTTAAAATCGAGGCTCACAGACTGGCGACTCTGCTGGGGACAACTTCTTAATTTAACTTGTTTAATTTTAAGAAAGAGGGTTAACTTGAAAATGTTATTTATGGCTTTATTACTCTGTTTGTTTACTTCTGTGCGCACTTTAATTTTTGCACCCTTGCATCATATGAGAGCGAGGGTCCACGCAAACCAATTCCACTCTGGGACCCGTTTGAGGGTCCCCTGTCAGGGACTCACACCTTTTAGGTGATGTGAATAAGTGGGGGAAAAGAGGAGGGTGTCGCCTAACCACACCCCCTTAATACCTGGGCTTTAGCCCCAAGCATTTTCCTGGCAGTACCCTTACCAAGCCCATTGTTTGGTCAGTCAAAGACCCGACCGTAGACGCACACCTTTTAGGTGATGTGAAAAAAGTGGGAAGCCCAAAGAGAATAGCGTGCAAGCCCTATTCCTTGTGGTGACCTGGGCCTGCACCCCCAAGCACTTCTCCGGATCGATCCATACCCAAGTCGGTTAGAACGTCAAGCGAGGACATGTTGAACTTGTATGATCCGTAAGGCCATTATCAAACCTAGAATATTGATGGACACCGACCCTTGCGCAAACCTTTGCTAACCAGAGGAAAATTAAAATAGGTAACCAGGGGCAAACCCGGGGACTTCGATATGTCTAATTCAGCAAATTCCAGTAGCGACCTCATAAGGCTTGAGGCAAAACATGCTTTTGCGGTGGAAGGTTTGGAAGCCCAGGTCAATTCACCAGAAGCCCCTCCAGTGGTCAACCCTCTTGAAGAATTCAACCATGCCAGTAGTGAATCTCCGGAAGCTCCCATAGATCTTGATGATGAGGGAATTTTGAGTGAACTAGAAACAAAGGTCCCTAAGGCACAGCCCATAGAAGACACCACCGAAGTTAATCTGGGGACATCTGATAGCCCCAGGATGGTTAAATTGGGTGTGTCTTTGAGCAAAGATGAAAAAGATGAGCTGATAGGTCTGCTTAGGGAATTTGAAGATGTCTTCGCTTGGAGTTACGCCGATATGCCAGGGATAGACCCAGAAATAGCAGAACACCATATCCCGACATATCCTGATGTGGCACCTAAAATTCAAAAGTTGCGACGTTTGAAGCCAGAGCTGCAGGTTAAGGTAAAAGAGGAGATAGAAAAGCTGCTCCGGGTCGGTTTCATTAAAGTTGTCAAGTATCCCCTCTGGCTCGCCAATATTGTTGTGGTAATGAAGAAAAATGGGAAAATTAGGGTCTGCATTGATTATAGAGACCTTAATAAGGCCAGCCCAAAAGACAGCTTCCCATTACCACACATTGACGTCATGGTCGACGGAGCTTCGGGACATCAGCTTTTCTCATTCATGGATGGATTCTCCGGGTACAATCAGGTAAGAATGGCGAGGGAGGATCAGGACAAAACATCTTTCACCACACAGTGGGGAACTTATTGTTGGAATGTAATGCCTTTTGGTCTGAAGAATGCGGGTGCCACTTATCAAAGAGCTGCAACCACAATCCTTCATGATATGATGCATAAAGAAGTTGAGGTCTATGTGGACGACATGATTGTGAAAGCTAAACGGAGAAGCGATCATTTAGTTAACCTCAGGAAGTTCTTTGAACGCATCCGACAGTACAAGATGCGCCTGAATCCGGAAAAGTGTAGCTTTGGGGTAACTGGTGGGAAGTTGCTTGGTTTCATGATAACGCCAAAGGGCATTGAGGTTGACCCGGACAAACTCGCAGCAATCAGGGACATGCAGCCACCAAAAAAAAAAGAGGTTAGAAGCTTTCTGGGACGGGTGCAGTACATTAGTCGTTTCATCCGAAACCTGACTGAGATATGCGAGCCGATCTTCAAACTCTTGAAGAAAGATGCTCCGAAAAGATGGAATGAACAAAGCCAACAGGCATTCGAGAGGGTTAAAGAATATTTACAGGAGCCACCTGTTTTGGTGCCGCCGATCGAAGGGAAGCCTTTGATCCTCTACTTGGCAGCTCATGAGTTCTCCATGGGGCTTATGTTGGCTCAAAACCAGGGTGACCCGCCTCGTGAATACGCCATCTATTACCTTAGCAAGAAATGGGTGGATGCAGAGACTCGGTACTCCTCCATCGACAAAACCTGTGCAGCACTCGTGTGGGCAGTAAAGAAACTTCGACATTACTTGTTAGGGGTTGAAATTCACTTGATCTCTCGAATGGATCCAATCAAGTACATGATAGAAAAACCGGTTCTAACCGGCCGGTTGTCACGGTGGTCCCTTTTGCTGTCAGAGTTCGACATCAAATTTTGCGTGCAAAAAGCTATTAAGGGGTCGGTAATAGCGGAGCATTTGGCTGATAATCCAATTGCTGAAGAGTCGCTTTGCAACGATGATTTTCCTGATGAACACGTGATGACAATAAAAAAAGGGATGTGGAAGTTATATTTTGATGGATCTGCCAATAAGAATGGTTATGGAGTGGGTATTCTGCTCATCTCACCGGAGGGTTTGCAATTGCCAACCTCTATCAAGTTAGGCTACAAAGTAACTAACAATATGGCTGAGTATGAAGCCTGCATCCTGGGCCTCGAGACGGCACTGGGTTTGGGGGTAGTGGATATTGAAGTCTTTGGTGATTCTTTCTTGGTTGTGTGTCACATCAACAACGAGTGGGAAGTTAGGGATGAGAAGCTAGTGCCGTATCACCGCCATCTAGTACAGCTCGAAAAGGCCTTCAGAAACATCAGCTTCACCCATGTTCCCAGATCACGAAATGCCTTTGCGGATTCCCTGGCGTCCCTCGCCTCTTCTCTTGAAATGCCAGAAGATGCGCAGCATATCCTTTTCCGTAACCCTTCGGCATGAACCTTCTTTTCAAATAAGTGCGATATCGGTGGACGAAGAGCCATGGTTTCAGGACATCAAGAAATTCGTAGAAAAGGGAGTATACCCAGAGGATGCCAGCAAGCAGGATCGTTTGGCAATTCGAAAACTGGCTCTCGGTTACACGATAGTGGCAGGGCGGCTATTCAAAAGGATGCCGTCTGGGGCCCTTCACAGGTGCCTTTCGCAAATTGAGGCAAGAATGGCAATGGACGAAGTCCATGCTGGAGTATGTGGGACTCATATGAGTGGACACACCTTGGCACGCAAGATTCTGAGACACGGATATTATTGGACGACCATGGAAAACGACTGTCAACAATACGTCAAAAGATGCCAGAAGTGTCAAATCCATGCAGATTTAAAACACCTCCCAGCTCTCCCCTTGCACCATATGGCATCGCCCTGGCCCTTTGCTTCATGGGGAGTCGATATCATCGGGGAAATACATCCCAAGGCATCGAATGGCCATCGTTACATCCTAGTGGCGATTGATTATTTCAGCAAGTGGGTAGAGGCTAAATCTTTTGCCCAATTGGGAGCCAAGCAAACAGCACGGTTTATTGAAAGTGAGATTATCTGCAGATATGGTGTACCTTTCGAAATTGTTACAGACAATGGCGTTCAGTTCAAGGCTGAAACCGAGCAACTCATGAGGAAATATGGAATTCGACATCATCATTCCTCACCCTACCGCCCACAGGCAAACGGAGCCGTTGAGGCGGCAAATAAGACCATCAAGAGGATTCTAGCCAAGATGGTCGACACCTACCGGGATGGTCATTCAAATTACCAATGGCTCTTTGGGGTTACAGGACATCAGTAAAGACAGCCACTGGGGTTACTCCCTATTCCCTGGTTTACGGGACTGAGGCAGTACTGCCCATTGAGATAAAGATAAAGGCCCTACGGGTCATGAGCGAGCTGCAAATACCCGAGTCTGAGTGGGAGGAGAAAAGGCTCGACAGTTTGGCTTTCTTGGATGAGAAAAGATTACGAGCCCTTGAATGTATCCAGGTCTACCAGAAGCAAATGGCCCGAGTTTTCAACAGACGAGTCAAACAGCGGGGAATTCAAGAGGGTGATCTTGTGCTAAAGCAACTTAGGGCTGATCTACCAGATCCGAGGGGGAAATTCAGACCCAAATGGTCGGGGCCATACTTGGTGAGACAACTGTTCTCATATGGTGCAGCAAGTTTAGTTCTAGCAAGTACCGGAGAAGAACTCCCGGGATTAGTCAATTTGGATAAGCTCAAGAAGTTCTATGCATAAGCATATTTTCATTGCTAGGTTTGTCCTCATGACAATCATTGTCTCATTTTGTAACACTCTAGGAAACATTAATAAAAAAAGAGGTTCTTGTTCTTTGCTGTGCTTTCTTCTTTAGGCTGAGAGAATTAAACCATCGTCCGAACACCTAGCGCGAAATTCCTTTATGGGGTGTACCTTAGGCGTTAGAAACAGAGCTTTTGCTCTCATGTGCCTTGTACAGAACCACTTTCCCGTCCAGACATTCATCACCTCCATTGCAGCCACCACGTATACCATCACTTTATTTTTGCTATTCCACCTGATACATAAAAACAAAACTGCTGCCACCAGGAAAACACAAAAATCACTCAGCAATCACCCCATCACCACTCACCACCATTGTTCACCGCACATGCGGTCACCCTCCACAAAAACTTGGGCATTCTAAGGTTTGTCAAGAAACCCCGCAACGATACTGGGGGCAATCTGAGTTAAGGAGCGATAATGTTTATTTCTTTTGTTTAAATGCGCAAACAAGTCTCTGAGTGAACGTTTCGCGAGAGTGCCTTGAGCGGTAAAACCAAGAGCGAAAGAGCGTGTCATTTTTACACGACTCCAGAGAGGTCACATCAAAGGTGAGGAACGGCATGACTCCGACCGAAGGAGATAATTTGTAAATTTACGCTTAAACCTGTGAAAAGTAACAAAGAACGGATACACAACTATTAGGGATGACGAAGCACCTAGGTACAGCACCACACAGCCAAAAGCCTATAAACCCAGGCATTAAACCCTAGGCACCCCCGCTGAGCTTTTCATATATGACCTCTTTCACAATATTGCAAGCTCCACAAACAAGCTAGCCAATGATGAATAACCGACCCGGTGACCAAAGGAAGCAAGGAGCCCGACTTTTGAACAACAACTTCACAAGTCCAAAGAAGCAAAACCGCTACCAGCATGACAAAGCGATCCGCAAATGGTCCCAAAGTGACACAGGATCCAAATGAGCTAGCATCAAAACAGCTCTCAAAGTTCAAAACCGGGAAACACAAGAACCCCGAAAGGAAAGAAATCAAAGAAAGGCAAACCTGAAAAGCCTTGAAGAAACAAAATTGGAAGAAGGAGAAAGGATGCAAGGAACAATTCAAAAATCCAGAGTTCCAAGCTCATAAGCGAAGTCATCACGAAGTAGCCAAACGACTTCAGGACAAAGAAGCAAGTCCGAGAGACGCGCAAGTTGCAGCTTTGGTCACCCTTATAGCTCCACATATCCTAAACATTCCTCCATCGTCCTGTTGTCATTCATCACACCCATAGCCATGTTATAAGCTCAAAAGACTTCCGACTAGTAGTTGTGTATCCAATCACGTGAAAGTAACAGGTTGAACGCGTAAATCGAACAAATGTCAAATTCAATGGTTGAGATGTTTGACCCAAAGGAGAGTATGAGCGCAAGCAAACACTTTGAGTGTAGGATAGAAAGCACCACATAAGATAAACCCTGACCTTGTGAGAGTGAGACTTGTTTTGTGCAGTTAATCAAAGAAAATACTGGGGGCAATCGATCGTTCCGATCGATTGCCATAAAATCCTAAAAACTCATTGCCTTAAGGAAAAATACTGGGGGCAATTGTTGGTCCCAACAATTGCAACAATGACACTGATTGAGTCCCAAAAATCCAAAATCCAAAGGATCAAACCCTCCTCATATCCACAGGCCCGTCCTAAGCCCTACCTCCACATCAAATTTCCTCAGGCCCGTCCTAAGCCCTACCTTCACACTCAAACACCGCAGGCCCGTCTTGAGCCCCACCATCTCCAGGTTTGGCATAAACCCAAGTCCTTCTACATTCTTTTGGGCCCATCATACACTTGATTCACCTTCACCTAGATCCTACCTTTAGGCTCGTCATAAGACCTAGTTGCATTCCTTAGGCTCGTCATAAGACCTAGATCCAACCTTTAGGCTCGTCATAAGACCTAGAACCATCCTTAGGCTCGTCATAAGACCTGGAACTACCCTTTAGGCTCGTCATAAGACCTAGTTGCATTCCTTAGGCTCGTCATTAGACCTAGATCCAACCTTTAGGCTCGTCATAAGACCTAGAACTACCTAGAACTACCCTTTAGGCTCGTCATAAGACCTAGATCCATCCTTAGGCTCGTCATAAGACCTAGAACCATCCTTAGGCTCGTCATAAGACCTAGATCCATTTTTAGGCTCGTCATAAGACCTAGTTGCATTCCCTTTAGGCTCGTCATAAGACCTAGATCCATCCTTAGGCTCGTCATAAGACCTAGAACCATCCTTAGGCTCGTCATAAGACCTAGATCCATTTTTAGGCTCGTCATAAGACCTAGTTGCATTCCCTTAGGCTCGTAGTAAGACCTAGCATTACCTTTTAGCTTACCCACTCTCATCAAACACATTGCATTCATCTCATTCATATGGGCTCGTCATAAGACCTAGCTGCATTACCCAGGCGCGTCACAAGACCTGGCGACAGAAAGTTGGCGAGGTGATGGCAATAAATCCTCCTTTTGTGATGTCAACTTATTTTTGGGATCAACGAATGGTGGGCAAAGGCAATAAGTCCCCAGGGTTTTTACCAGGAGTCATCCCTGCACACCGGCTTGGGGGGCGATGGCAATAAGTCCACATTGGGTCCAGCCAGGAGCATCGGCACGGGTTTCGGTCCCCCAGAAGCATCCGAGCATCATCAACATCATCGGCATTATCATCAGCATCAGCATCATTTGCATCATTAGCATTTCAGCATTCTTGCATTTGCATCCAGTTTTCACATCCTAGGCAGTCAACGCCTTAGAATAGCTTGACATCATTTTCACCACTTTAGGTAGTCAGCGCCTTAGAATAGCTCGACAGCATATCATCATCCTAGGCAGTCAACGCCTTAGAATAGCTTGACATCATTTTCATCACTTTAGGTAGTCAACGCCTTAGAATAGCTTGACATCATTTTCATCACTTTAGGTAGTCAGCGCCTTAGAATAGCTCGACAGCATATCATCATTTTAGGTAGTCAACGCCTTAGAATAGCTTGACATCGTATCATCCTTATAGGTAGTCGGCACCTTAGAATAGTCTGACATTACCTCATTATTACCTTTAGGTAGTCAGCGCCTTAGAAAAGCTCGACAATGCTTTGTAGCTTAGGTAGTCAGCGCCTCCGAATTGCTGGGCATCGTTAACCCGGTTTCACACAACGTGGAGGATTCTGTGGAGTCCAAAATTTTGGGGCACCACTCAAGCATCAACCAGACTTTTCACATTCGTTACAAAGTCCAGTTGACGGGGGGCAATCTGTTATACCCAAAATTTTGACCCCCTGGTTAAGGTCTACGAGGTTGTGAGAGCCATCTCCATCAAACAGTAAGAGACTCCGGCCCGATCGGCGTGTTCCAGGGCCTGAGGAGCAGCTTCGTCATTGTCAGGGGCGTTTTCGTAATTTTTAAGGCTTCTGAGTTTCCTATAGGCTTTCTCTCTCCTCCAAAGGGTGCCCAAATCAGCTCGGAATGCTTTGATATTTTAACCCATGATAGAGGATGACATTTTAAGCATAACGGCGTTGGAATTTTGATTTTTCGAATTTCCAATAATTTTCTAGCAATTTCTGACTGAATCTGACGAGAAATTCAATTTAAAAATGCTCCAGCATTTAAAAATTCGTTTCCACCTCAGAAAATTCATAATATCCATTCTTGACATGTGGTTAAAATTTCATAGCAAAATTCCTTTGGGAAGTTGCTTAGTTAAAATATCGAAAAATCTTACTTTTACTAGATTCTCTTTATCTTTAAGGAAGTCTATATAAGGGGATAGGTTTTTGGATAAAATCAGAACCTCACATGCTGAAGAACCCTAGAGAGTCAGAAAACACGGCCTCCTCTCTCTCTCTCACGTTTTCCAACACCCGGCCACCCAAATCATACTGAAAATCCCCCGAAATCACCATCTAAACACGTTTTCCAATCCCCAAAGCACCCATAATCATCAAAACCTCACACAAACACCTCTAAAACGTGAAGAACAGCAAGAACAACCAACAACCAGAAGCTTGGGTCGAAATCCTCTCGGGTCTGCCATCAACGGAGCACTCGACGAGTCCCGGTGTGAAGAAACGTTGTGAATCCGAAGGTAAAACAGGTAGAAACTCCACTTCCCTGATTCACCACGGTATTATCTGTCTTGCCTCAAAATTTGGGCTCAAACTAACCTTCGTAGGCTTCTGTATTGCTGTTTATTTAAGCCTCTGTCAGATAACTTGTTTGCTAAGTTTCGTGCTTAATTCGAATTCAAATTGAAAACTTTCAATCACTAACGTCTTGTACATCTTTCAGGCTACACACCCATAAAATTTGAGCTCAAAACACCCTCGGAACCTTCTGAAAACCCCTGTCCGTGGGTGGTCCGTGACCTCGGACCTATGGTCCGGGACCTCGGACGCGTTGTCCGAGACCACGGACACCCACGGACGGCGGCGGGATTTTAAAAATTCAAAATTTAGGTTTTTTCTAATGTCCGGGCCCACGGACAGCCTGTCCGTGGCCCCGGACTTTGCAAATTTTCGTTTTCCTTTAATTTCGACTTTTCTGTATATTTGGGTTAACTGGGGTCCGTGGTCTCGGACGTTTGGTCCGTGGCTACGGACATAAGCAAAATTTGACCTAATTCTGCCTCCGAAACCCTAGTTTAGGTAGCTTTTAATTTCACTTTATTTCTCTGTCAAAAAATGCTAAAAAACAAAAAAACAGAAGCTCGCGCACTTAGGTTAAAACAACTCGTAATAAGCCGTAAATAAACTAAGTAGAGGAAAAACGACCTAGGAGGGGTAATGAAAGTAATTGAACCCTAAATAAGTCGAATATCAAGCCCCCGAACCCGAACTCTCCTTTCCTAATTTAATCTAGGTCAAAATTAGGTGGCGACTCATAATAGGTTCCAGTGAGCTAGCTTAGGTTTTAATAATTATTGTTATGTTACATAGTTATTAATCTTAGGGTTTTTAGTGGACCTAAAACCCGTTTAGATCCTAATCAACCTTAATCAACATAGGATAGGGTTTAAAATCGAGGCTCACACTCCTACATCAGCATCATGTCCATAATGTTGCAGCTGGTCTAATCCATCAGCCTGTTGTAGAACATACAAAGTCGTAAGGTAAATATGTAAGCAATTGTACTGCACAACTATTATAAACTACCAAAAACAGTAATATATTGTAAATGCATACCAATATGGACTGTCGACGTTCTTCTCGAGTATACCATCGTAAGCTATTTTGTTGGTACCATATCATGTACTCAGAGCGTGTAGTCAGTTGAACAGCAGGAGGAAATCCTTCCAAGTTTATCCGCCTATGTTCCCGGTCATTACATAACTCTATGTATACCGCATTAATGGCAGACCAATTTGCTTCAACTCTACCTGTGCGCTTTTGGCTATGTAGCCGGTCACAGTCTAGTGGTGCTACAGGTATCGGTTGATCACGGCCGAATTGTCTCATAACCCGGTCCGGCTGATGGCCCTCTATGATGTTATTCAAAATTAAAGGAACAACCATGGCACCCTCGTCCACAGAAGTGTTATCGTATGGCTGCCAGACCCACTGCCATAATAAGTTTTGAAATTAATTAAGAAGTGATGACATAAGGAATAACATTATCAATTATTGAAATGTAAATATACCTGTTCGTTTGTGGGTGGGACTGGAATCGAATCAAGTATGTTACGAGCATCTCGTAAAGAAACCGGGGGAACATGTGGACTGTCCCACCTGCACATGTTAAAGAAAATTGAGCATGCACATAAATGAAATGTATAAGTAAAATTAGCTGACAACACGCCTTACCTTTCCCCATATATCTGTGCATCAGAAAGCCCCTTAACGCGCTCTGGAAAGAATGTGGGAATTCGAGAATATGCCCACAGTGTGATTAACTTCGTCGCCCCAACGATGTAAGGAGTGTCGAACTGGGTAGCATTGCACAGACCATGGTACGTGTGTGCCAACACTGCAGAACCCCAGCTTAATTGACCTGATTCGTCAAAGTCTCTCAACAACTCCAGGTATCCACAGTCCATCATGCGACTGTCCTGGGTAGGTATCAACACTCCACCTATTAGCCTCATAAGGAATGCACGGGCGTACCGTTGATGCACCACAGCTGGCTCTCTGAAGAAGCTATCATGAAACTTTTTAGGCACTTCAAAATTCTTTAGCAACCATGACAAGGAGATCTTGTGACCCCTAATTGCGCTCTCATCTGGTTTCTTTCCCAGCAGTTCCAAACATAAATCAGCCACAGGAAGGTTCATAGGTGCAATGACCACATCCCCATCAACTCTCAGGCCAAGTAAACGATGGACATCCTCCAAAGTAATGGTTACCTCACCAAATGGTAGCATGAAGGTGTGAGTTTCAGGCCTCCATCTCTCAACTAATGCACTGACAATGGAATTGTCTGCTTTAACTTCTAAAAAGGATGATCCAAGAAAACCAGCATCTCGGATGTAACCATGCAAAGCCAAGTGTGGATGCTCCACATCAACATTCCTAGAACGTAGTTTCCTTTCGGTGTATTTTCTATTTCTCAAGACCTAGATTGCACAACAATAAAATAAATGATGTTCATAACTTCAGCAAAAAACATAAAACGTATTACGGTGAGGTTTCATGTGCTCTTTACTTACCGGGTCATCTGAAAAAAGTGTTGCAGATATGTGGGTAGTCTGGTACGTGAACAAACTTGCATCATCTGGCCCCACACCAGCAACTTGTCTCTGGAATGCCATCTGCACAAGCACATATTTCAATTCAGTACACAATAAACAATAGACACTTATTAAAAATAAGTTACAGAATTAACTACATGTTCAAAAATTTTTTAAGCAAAAGTATACATTTTTTTGTACGAAAAACACTTACACTACACCATTTTTAAAAACTTTTCCAATAACAGAATAGTACCTACCTAATTATTTGACTAATTTATGCACCATTTTAAGTTAAAAACAAGTTATAAAATTAATGCATTAATTAATTACGAATTTAAATACTAAATAACAACTAAAACTACCAAGATTAATATCATCCAATAACATAATAATACCTACTTAATTATTTAACTAATTTATGCACCATTTTAAGTTAAAAATAAGTTATAAAATTAATGCATTAATTAATTACGAATTTAAATACTAAATAAACAACTAAAACTACCAAGATTAATTTCCTCCAATAACATAATAATACCTACTTAATTATTTGACTAATTTATGCACCATTTTAAGTTAAAAACAAGTCATAAAATTAATGCATTAATTAATTACGAATTTAAATACTAAATAAACAACTAAAACTACCAAGATTAATATCATCCAATAACATAATAATACCTACTTAATTATTTGACTAATTTATGCACCATTTTAAGTTAAAAACAATTTATAAAATTAATGCATTAATTAATTACGAATTTAAATACTAAATAAACAACTAAAACTACCAAGATTAATATCATCCAATAACATAATAATACCTACTTAATTATTTGACTAATTTATGCACCATTTTAAGTTAAAAACAAGTTATAAAATTAATGCATTAATTAATTACGAATTTAAATACTAAATAAACAACTAAAACTACCAAGATTAATTTTCTCTAATAACATAATAATACCTACTTAATTATTTGACTAATTTATGCACCATTTTAAGTTAAAAACAAGTCATAAAATTAATGCATTAATTAATTACGAATTTAAATACTAATTAATCAACTAAAACTACCAAGATTAATTTCCTCCAATAACATAAAAATACCAACCTAATTATTTGACTAATTTATGCACCATTTTAAGTTAAAAACAAGTCATAAAATTAATGCATTAATTAATTACGAATTGAAATACTAAATAAACAACTAAAACTACCAAGATTAATTTTCTCCAACAACATAATAATACCTACCTAATTATTTGTTGAATTCATGCACCATCTAAATTTAAAAACAAGTTATAAAATTAATGCATTAATTAATTATGAATTTAAATACTATATAAACAACTAAACTACCTAGATTAATTTTCTATAATAACATAAAAATACCACCTAATTTAATTACGAATTTAAATACTAATTAAACAACTAAAACTACCAACATTACAAGTATCTAGTATAAAAATGAGGAATTTTAATTAGAGAGCAACATACTAACCTCAAAGATTTTGGATGGGATTAGAAGAAGTAATTAGAAAGATTCCTGCACATTAAAAATTAATTACAAAAAAACATCAATTAATATTACTAACAAATAGGCTAGAACCTAAATATTAGAACAAGTTATTAAAACAAAAATTGCTAATTGAAATTGAAAAAACTGAAACTGTAACACCCCTACGACGCCCCTATCAACTACCGAAATCGCAGCGGAAATAGCCAACCAAACAATAACTAAACGCTTTGGTGTTACAACGCCGTTAACCACCCACGTGGTTAACTAGGCAGAATAAATACAATGTATCGGTCTGATGATCAGACTCCCGAGCATAGAATCTAACATCCATTTATAAACATAACCAACCATACCGAGTATTTAATTTACAACACACCTACAAACCATAATCATCCACCACTGTTTAACAACGGTACCAAAATGTAATGCCTCGGGAGCACAGGCGCATCCCGGGCTCAACAACCAACATAGCCAAAAGTACATCAACGACCTAGGACCTAGAGCCACTCTGCTTCTTCGATCCTCATCCTGCAATAAAATATGAAGCCCCCGAGGGGGTCAGCAACCTTTGCTGGTATGGCTAACGCGCAGCCCATCGGCTACCGGGATACGCGCAACCAATTGTCATAATAACATGGCATTCATTTAGAACATCCAACATATATATATATATATATACCATAGCATAGCAAGGGAAATTGCATAGCATCATAACAATACACAACACCATAAAATCGGTCCTCACAAGGAACCTTCCACCATAGTTAGTATACCATGTGAGCCTAGAGATTTTTACCAATCCCATGTTAAGCTCGTTACCAACCTCGTTACCGTCCAGTTAATAGAATGGTTAACTTATACCCAAGTTGTGTCGGATATAGTAATCCCAAGCACACCGAAATAACATACGTATGCCCCTATGGCCCGACGTGAGTCAGTAACTAGCTTTGGATAAGCTAAGGGAAGGTAGAAACCAAATTGGAATACCACCTGTACATACACCAAGAGAGCCGAACCGGATTTGATATCGACTCCCATCCATCACACGCGTGGCCGGAACAACCGGACTCCTCATTCCCCCGATTAGCACTTGTTAGTGATCACACAATATTTGTTAAGTCACATACAAGCAATTATTTAGGTCTTGTTAGACAACCAAGGGAAATGAGTCATAACCTTACAACATCTTAGTGTATAACAACTGTAAACTCTTTTCATGCCTTAATCTTATAAGGTCGTAACACACAGAAAAGCAAACAACATCCAAGCCGGTGTAAACCGGTAGACAACAGACTGCAAGAAAACCATACCTTGGTCCTTGCCTCGTTTCGTTTCCACCTTGAGAGAATCCTAAACACATTAGTAACGTCGGTTAATTAACGCACTAATCCATTATTAACATTATCCACTCAACATTACTAGTTTATTTTTATTTACACTTGTTACATCTTTTCATCCTTTAATTGCCTTTAAAACCCACCTAACATGTCTTATATAACCTTGTTATATCATTACTAACCAACTACTATTTTTAGATAACAATTCCCATCTTAAAACAATAATTTTTGGTCCTACAGTGGCCTGTCCGAACTTGTGTCCGAGCTTCCAAGTTCGGACGCAAGCCGTGATTTTAGACAGAAAACAGACACACGTCCGAACTTATGTCCGGACTTCGGAAGTTCGGACGTGAGCCGAGAAAAAATTTAGACAGAAATCCGTGCGTCCGAACATGTGTCCGGACATCCCAAGTTCGGACACTGTTCGAGGATAATCCTAAGGATGGGTGGGTACGTCCGAACATGTGTCCGGACTTCCCAAGTTCGGACACTGTTCGCGAGTGAGATTTCTTTACCCAACAGGGCCTGTCCGAACTTCCACATCCGGACAGAAGTTCGGACAAGGCATTATACTCCAATTTCTAAGCCTTAAAACACTTAACCAAATTTCCCCAAGGCCTCCAACACTTATAGTATCCTCTCCTTAAGTTTCTAAGTGGTATTCCTTGTCTATTCTAGTCATTACCAAGACATATCTTCTACACAACATTATTACTTAAACATCATTTCTTACAAACTAAAACTCTTTATGTCATCATTGAAATCTCTTTTTCTAAGCTTGCACTTTCTCCTTATTTTAACATCATCTCTCCCAAGCATCATCTCTCACAACTAACTCCTTATATCCTTCTTGAAACTCTTTCCTAGTGTACACTTCTCCTTATTTTACCAAAGTTTGCCTAGGTATTTACCTAAGTCCCAAAGTGACTTTGGTACTTACTAAATCTCAAGATCATGCCTAAGTCCTTATTACACTCTAGAGTACTTCCTAGTTCATCAAAATTCCTTTAAAACATCATGAACTCCTTATTCATTTCCTGTATTTTCTAACTCACCAAACCTTATGTAAACACTTAGAACTTCTTACTTCTTACCTAAATTTTGACATGGATTCCCCTAGAACATTACTAAGCCTAAACACTTTGCTTTCTCCATTAAACACACAAGCACATCTAGAATCACCAAGAAACCTCTCACACAACTTCACCAATTCACACTACATTACAATATAGTGCATAATTTAAATTGCATGGCACTTAGGCCCTTAAAATGCATGGCTCTTAGGCCCTTAAAATGCATAACCCTTAAACACTGAATTTCCACAATATTTGCCTTTGACCTGCAAATACACACAACACACATATGCCTTTTACTAGTCTCTTGAGAACACATTACTAAGTCATTCACCATTTTCTCTTTAGGTAGTTTTAATAAGCATTTATAAGCTCATTTCTCTCCTAAGGCATTAAACAACATTAGGTTAGTAGATTACCTCCTCTTTTCCAAACACTTCCTTCTTGTTTCCTTACAAACCGTATGGTATTTTGATTCCTTGTCAAGCTCTAAACAATATACAAACACCATAATGAGTATTCAAGCTTTAAGCTTCATCTCATTGTAAACCCTAATTTTACATTGTTTTCAAAAACATTAATGTAGTGTTTTACCTTGATCTTTGAAGGGAGTTTGAATATAACAAGAGAGGACTCCACCTATCCATGAAGAGTTGAAATGAAGCTAGAACAAAGTCACACAAAGAGCTATATCAATGTGTATTTTCGGTCAAGGTAGAACATGGAGGGAAACATGATTTTTCTTTGAGATTCCTTACCTAGAGCAAAGGAGGTCAACAATATTCAAATACAACTCAAGCTCCTTCAATGGTGGAACACCTTGGCACCGAAATGGGGCCCTTGGAGTTTTGAGAAGATAGGAATGAAGAGCTTGATGAGAGGAAGAGATTGGTGGTCTTAGAATTTGATTTGGACAAGTGAGCTTGATTTAGCAAGAGGTCAAAGGTGGAGTTTCCATGGTGGTAGTGGTATTACCGAGAGAGAACAGCAAGAAGGAAGGGAGAAGAAGATTGTGACCGTGGGAAATGAAGGAAGGAAAAGAGAGAATGAGATAGAATTTACTTTAAGAAGATATTTGTAGTAATAAAGTAAAAAGTAAGTTTAATTAGTTTTCTTTACTTACTTATTATATCAACTAGAGAGTGGTGAGTCACCACACTTAGAAAACCGGCCCCTTATATTATAATGAGGGTGTTTTAGTCTTTGTTTGTCAATTTAATTACTTAATACAACATATGTTATAAACTAGCTTATAAAAATCACTATTCACCTAAACAAGGCACTTAGAAGTGAAATTTTTGATTTCCCATTAATATAGCCACCCAAATGTGATACTATATAGTACACATATATATTTAAGAGTAATGATGGACATTTAGCCACTCAAAACTCATTTACAAGACAATTTTTCAAAAATGTGCTTTAAGACTTCTTAAAGCACATTTTGTGTTTTAACTTGTTTTCAAGCTTGGTTTTCTTTGGTAATTGATTTAATATGTTCATTAATACATATATAAGGTCTTGGTAAGTTCATTAGGTCTTACCCAAGCCTATTCCAAGCTTAGAGCACATTTTAGCTCTTATTGACTTTAAGGCACATTTTGTGTTTGCTTTTGTTTAAATTTGTTTACTAGTGTTTTTAAGACTCTTTTTAGTCTTAATAAATCATGTTTTAATGTTTAACCAACATACCAAGGTTTGGGGTATTTCAATCTACCCCCCTTAAAAGAACTTTGTCCCAAAGTTCATACTTCCCACATATCTTGATATTAGAACACGGGAAACATCTTATAACACCACACTTCCAAAACATCATTACCAACACAACCATCATACTTACACCACAACGGACTCGAGGTCCAAACCACATAATACCATTCAGACACAACGGTCTGTAACATAACATAGACAATGTATATATATACATGTCGTACACAACCATAACCGAAACGGCTCTACCCCCCTTAAAAGGGGTACGCCCCGTACCCTATACATATAAACACTAAGAAGCAAACAATGACGGGTGCTTCGCCTTCATCCTTTCTTCCAGCTCCCAAGTGGCCTCCTCAACGTCCTGGTTAGACCAGAGGACCTTCACCAGTCACGGACTTATGGCGAGTGTCTCGAGTCTTAGTATCCAGAATCCGTACCGGAGTCTCCACTGATCGCATGGTCGGCTCTAAAGTTAGCCTTTCCGGCTGAAGCACATGAGACGGATGAGACATATACTTCTTCAACTGGGACACATGAAATACATCATGTACCTTGCCCAGCTCGGCGGGTAAATCAAGTTTATAAGCTACCGGGCCGATCCGCTCCGTCACAACATAAGGACCCACATATTTCGGGCTCAACTTGCCCTTCTGGCCAAAACGAAATACTCCCTTCATGGGGGATACCCTAAGAAATACCTGATCTCCTACGGCGAACTCCAGGTCACGTCTGCGCACATCAGCGTACGACTTCTGTCTATCCTGAGCT
Organism: Limonium bicolor; assembly: GCA_023374045.1. Lineage (NCBI taxonomy): Eukaryota > Viridiplantae > Streptophyta > Magnoliopsida > Caryophyllales > Plumbaginaceae > Limonium > Limonium bicolor. Next base: position 25,215 of record JAIOTZ010000917.1, read on the forward strand.
GATTTCATGTTAGCCCGGATCTGGCGAACTTCTGCCTGAACCTGTTCCAGATACTCTGGTCCTATAATGACCGTCTCACTCGACTCATCCCAGCATAAAGGCGTGCGGCATGGTCTACCGTACAATGCCTGGAAGGGAGACATCTTGATCGAAGCATGGTAACTGTTGTTGTAACTAAACTCGATCAGATGTAACTTATCAATCCAGCTGGTCTGAAAGTCAAGTGCACATGCACGTAACATATCCTCAAGTGTCTGGATGGTGCGCTCACTCTGACCATCTGTCTGTGGGTGAAACGCTGTGCTCAATTTCAGTTCAGTACCAAGTGCCTCTCGTGTAGACTTCCAATATCTGGATAAGAATCTGGTATCTCTGTCAGATACAATCGTTTTCGGAACCCCATGATGTCTTACAATCTCTTTGTCGAAGCGCTCTGCAAGCTTAGCCACTTTCCAGGTGTCCTTCATCGGTATGAATCGAGCCACCTTGGTCAGTCGGTCTACCACAACCCAAATCATATTTAGACCTCCCCTTGTAGGCGGAAGCCCTACCACGAAGTCCATAGATATATCATGGAACTTCCACTCCGGCACTGGCATTGGCTGCACCATACCACCAGGCCGTCGGTGCTCAAACTTGACCTTCTGACAAGTGAGACACCTCAACACATAGTCATTCACATCCTTTTTCATTCCAGTCCACCAAAAATATCTTTTCATACCTTTATACATCTTTGAAGCTCCGGGGTGAATCGATGTCGTAGAACAATGGGATTCACTCAGTATGCGCTCCTTCAGCTCAGCGCTACTCCTCGGTATACACAATCTGCCATTGAGCCTAATCAGGTCATCATCGTGGAGTCTGAAGTCGTACTTCTGACCCTCGAATGTGCCATCAATAAGCTTCTGTCTAATCTCCACCATATACTGATCCGTCATCTGAGCACTCCGCACCTCTTCAACCAAGCCAGTATGAGAGACTAGCGAATGGAGAGAGTGTGCTCGGCGACTCAATGCGTCAGCTACCACGTTTGCCTTACCCTCCTTGTACTGTAAATTGATGTCATAATCATTTAAGAATTCAACCCACCTTCTCTGCCTCATGTTCAACTCTTTCTGAGTGAACAAGTATTTCAAACTCTTGTGGTCGGAATAGATTGTCACGCTTACCCCATACAAATGATGTCGCCGTATCTTCAGTGCGAAGACAATGGCCCCCAATTCTAAATCGTGGGTAGGGTAGTTCTCCTCATGCTTCTTCAGCTGTCGGGAGGCGTAAGCCACGACCTTCCCGTGTTGCATCAACACACAACCCATACCCCTGCCTGATGCGTCGCAATAGACCTCAAAACCATCTGGACCGTCTGGTAATGTCAGAACCGGTGCAGATGTCAGAGCATCCTTGAGACTCGTGAAAGCCCTCTCACAGTCGACTGTCCACTCGAATGGTGCATCCTTTTTCATCAAGGAAGTCATCGGCTTCGAGACACTGGAGAAGTCCTTCACAAACCTCCTATAATAACCTGCCAGACCGAGGAAGCTCCTGATGTCGGTAACTGTCTTCGGCCTAGGCCAGGTGCGCACTGCATCTATCTTTGCCGGATCAACAGCGATCCCAGCCTCAGAAATCACATGTCCAAGGAAGGACACTTGATTCAACCAAAATTCACACTCAGAAAATTTAGCATACAGCTGATTCTTTCTCAATGTCTGCAATACATCTCTCAGGTGGCTTTCATGCTCACCTCTCGATTTCGAATACACAAGTATGTCATCGATGAAGACTACCACTGATTTGTCCAACTGCTCTTGGAACAAACGGTTCATTAAGTCCATGAACTTTGCTGGTGCATTTGACAAGCCAAACGGCATAACTGTGAACTCATAATGCCCATACCTAGTTCTGAATGCTGTCTTTTCGATATCACTGTCACGGATGGCAATCTGGTGGTATCCGGAACGTAGGTCTATCTTTGAGAATACTGATGCTCCCCTCAGCTGATCAAATAGATCGTCGATGCGTGGTAAAGGGTAACGGTTCTTCAGCGTAACAGCATTCAGCTCCCGATAATCAATACATAGGCGGAGGCTACCGTCCTTCTTCTTCACGAAGAGGACCGGCGCTCCCCATGGTGAAACACTAGGGCGGATAAAGCCCTTGTCGAGTAGGTCTCTCAGCTGCTCCTTGAGCTCTGTCATCTCTGCTGGAGCCATACGGTAAGGTGCTTTCGCAATGGGTCCGGTGCCCGGAACTAGATCAATCTCAAACTCAACCTCTCGTGCTGGCGGCATGCCCGGCAGTTCCTTAGGAAATACGTTAGGAAACTCCGACACTACCGGCACATCTGGGCTAAACTCAGGGTCTCTCTCTATGTCCTGGACATAGCAGAGGTATACATCATTTCCTCGTCGCAACTCACGATACATGGCCATGGCGGTGAATCTGTGTCGAAGGCTCCCTGGGCCTCTGGCGGTATGATATAGTAACCCCAGATGGACTCCTAAGAAGCAGTCGATGCTCGGCACATAGGATTCTACCCTTGTACCGCTCCAACAGTTCATCCCGACAATCACATCAAAACCTAGTCCGTCGAACTCTATCAAGTCGATCGGAAAACTCCTCATCCATGATTCGAACAACAGCATCTCGGTAGTAGCGGGTACACCTGATCCGCTCTTTCGACGGGAGAGTGACCACGAAGTCTGGCATCTCTTCACCGTCTAACCCCAGCCTCTTCGCAAATGCTAGCGAAATAAATGTGTGTGAGGCTCCAGAGTCGAACAAGATCGATGCATCCACGCCATTCACTGGAAAGGTACCGGTGAGGATTGTGCCGCTCTTGCCGGCTTCTGCCTTATTGCAGACACTCAGTATACCTCCCGTTCGAGTGCACAGCCTAATTCATTGGCAAACTCATAAGTATACGGTAGTAACACGTTGATACACTCCAAAACAACATTCCTTTATTCATTAACACAGTCTTTACACCATAAGTTGGTTACATTGTAGACATGGCTAGATATAGCTCCTTTGTCAAACCACTGGCTTAATACATTACATGATTACACAAGGCTCAAAACTGCCTGAAAGTCAAATTCAAACGTCCGGGTTTCAGATGTGTGGCATTTACCACTGTCGATGGTGCGGTATTCAATTTGATCTTCTTGATACCGTGGTATAACATCCTTGATTGTCCTCCCATGATTAATACATCACCTGGTTTCAACACTAGCTTCCTCGCGAGATCACCACGCTTCTGCTCGCCGTACATAAACACAGCGGTATCACCAATGGACCAAGACACCACGGGTACTCCCTTACTTAGAGACTCAGGTGACTCGTCCTTATCTTGGTGTAACCCTAATCGTCCACCTTTCTGGTAGAAGTTCACAATGCATAAGTCTGCTTCCACGTTCGGAATCGGTTCTGATTCAAGCTGCTGAGCAATTCCCACGGTGTGGTTAACAACCGCAAGGAACTCCTCAGGTATGCCTGGTACAGTTGCTCCGTCTTCAGCTCGTACATCCTGATATGACTTGGTGTAGGGATTCCAGTCCTTACCCATGCACATCATCTTCAGCTTCATCTTCGAACCGCTCGGGTATTCGGGTGTATAGAAACCTCCTGGTGCTGTTCCAAGTTCGTTGCAACGTCTGATGATGTGGATTTGTGCTTCCGGTGTCAGGTATCCATTAAGAGTATCATACCTGGTTGGATAACCTGACATTGCTCCAGTGGGAATTCGGTGATGCTGATGGTGGTCTCTTCAGGGTTTGGTGTGGCGGGTTTGGATAACCGATATTTAAGGTTCCTAGGTTTCAAATTGCCTAACTTTAGGTGTTTTCCACATTATATTCTAACTCTTTACTTATATGTTTATACCCTTAGACTTGCTAACACTCATGCATGAAATACGGTAAGCAATCACTTTTTCATTTAACAGTTTAGGCGGTACCTGGTCTCGAAGAGGATCCTGGTGCCTCAGACCGGTCCACCACATTCAGGGCGGCCTTGCCGGACCCCGTACCCTTCCCCTTCTGGGATTCAGTGTACTTCTTGTCAGAAGTCTGCTGAGTAATCGCCTTCGGGCCTTCAGTGGTCGTGGTAGTATTACCCTTCCACTGCCCCTTTGGCTTGTAGTTCCTGCTGTTGGGGTTCGTCCAACACTCAAATTCACGGTGCCCCATCTTCTGGCAGTGACGGCACCTCACATCATTCCCCTTGCAGTCTTTGCCGGGGTGGTCTCCATTGCACCACTTACAGTAAAAGTGGCGCTCCGGTCCAGAACCCGCGCTAGCTGCTATAACAACACACATTCAATACTCACTTCCCATCTTGACAATATACACCTCAACTAAATACACATGGTTAAGTAATTACCCTTAGGCGGGTAGGAGCGTAGAGGCTTCGCCGCATACGCGTACGTGAGCTTCAGTGGCTCATCAGCTGTGGTGGTCTGGGCTTGGCCCTTGTCACCCTGGTACTGACCCTTCTGGGGCTGAGGGTAGGGTTTCTTTTTCTTCCCTCCCCCATACCCTTGCTGACTCTGGCCCTCGTTGGTGGCCTTGCGCTTGTGCGCATTCTCCTCGTCCCTCAGACGGACGGTAATTTCAACCTTAGCAGCGGCATGATAGCACTCCTGAATTTAGGATGTCAGTCATGCCCCGCAAAAACAACTTACCAACTCACATTAACATTCACTCAAGTATAGATTGATTCACAACAAAGTACTCCAATTACCTGCAAGGTAGCATACTCAGCTGGCCCCATCCCATAGCGGAGACGGTGGCTTAGTCCATTGTAGAACCGGTTCACCAACACCGGTTCGAATACCCAAGGTCTGGTAACAGGTGGATAAGGCCGGTGAATGCGGTGTAGTAGTCATCAACCGACATCTTATCCCCCTGCCTCAGACTATCCAGCTCGAGGCGCTTGGCCTCCTGCACGTGTACCGGGTAGTACTTGGCTCGCAGCAGAGCCGTGTACTCCCTCCAACCAAATTCAGGATCAGCCATCCTGTCCTCCTTCACCAATTTCCACCAACTCTGTGCCGTACCCTTCAAGTAGTAAGCGGCAAGACGGACCTTAGCTTCAGCAGGCACTGCCAAGGTCTCGTAGGCGGTCTCCAGTTCGGAGATGTACGCCTCCAGCTTTCGAGGATCAGTCTCCCCATTGAATGATGGCGGTCTAAGATCAGCCAACGCCTTGACCCAATTGGTCTCTCGTGGCGGTGGTGGTGGTGGCTGAACTCCGGGCTGTTGCCCTTGCTGTATAGCAGCAACCAGATCGGGTACCAACTGGGCTACGGCGGCTGCAACTGCCTCAGCCATAGTCTGTGCCGTAGTATCATCCCCTGGTCACCCAAATCTCCAGTACCGCGCCCGCGGCCTCTACCTCGTGGTCTACCTGCCATCTGTATTCATATGAACATCTCATTAGCATTATGCTTACACACTTTATCGGTCCAACGGTTATAGCATCTTCCCGACAACCAGGTAATTCCACACTTAGTTAGTGGTTAACCTTTCCAAATCTGTTCACTTAGGTATCTGTAGCTAGGTTTCCTAACTCGGTATATCCCTAAGCTCGGTATTCTAGTCATCAGAGCGATACTTCGCTCTGATACCACTTTTTTGTAACACCCCTACGACGCCCCTATCAACTACCGAAATCGCAGCGGAAATAGCCAACCAAACAATAACTAAACGCTTTGGTGTTACAACGCCGTTAACCACCCACGTGGTTAACTAGGCAGAATAAATACAAGTGTATCGGTCTGATGATCAGACTCCCGAGCATAGAATCTAACATCCATTTATAAACATAACCAACCATACCGAGTATTTAATTTACAACACACCTACAAACCATAATCATCCACCACTGTTTAACAACGGTACCAAAATGTAATGCCTCGGGAGCACAGGCGCATCCCGGGCTCAACAACCAACATAGCCAAAAGTACATCAACGACCTAGGACCTAGAGCCACTCTGCTTCTTCGATCCTCATCCTGCAATAAAATATGAAGCCCCCGAGGGGGTCAGCAACCTTTGCTGGTATGGCTAACGCGCAGCCCATCGGCTACCGGGATACGCGCAACCAATTGTCATAATAACATGGCATTCATTTTAGAACATCCAACATATATATATATATACCATAGCATAGCAAGGGAAATTTCATAGCATCATAACAATACACAACACCATAAAATCGGTCCTCACAAGGAACCTTCCACCATAGTTAGTATACCATGTGAGCCTAGAGATTTTTACCAATCCCATGTTAAGCTCGTTACCAACCTCGTTACCGTCCAGTTATATAGAACGGTTAACTTATACCCAAGGTGTGTCGGATATAGTAATCCCAAGCACACCGAAATAACATACGTATGCCCCTATAGCCCGACGTGAGTCAGTAACTAGCTTTGGATAAGCTAAGGGAAGGTAGAAACCAAATTGGAATACCACCTGTACATACACCAAGAGAGCCGAACCGGATTTGATATCGACTCCCATCCATCACACGCGTGGCCGGAACAACCGGACTCCTCATTCCCCCCGATTAGCACTTGTTAGTGATCACACAATATTTGTTAAGTCACATACAAGCAATTATTTAGGTCTTGTTAGACAACCAAGGGAAAGGAGTCATAACCTTACAACATCTTAGTGTATAACAACTGTAAACTCTTTTCATGCCTTAATCTTATAAGGTCGTAACACACAGAAAAGCAAACAACATCCAAGCCGGTGTAAACCGGTAGACAACAGACTGCAAGAAAACCATACCTTGGTCCTTGCCTCGTTTCGTTTCCACCTTGAGAGAATCCTAAACACATTAGTAACGTCGGTTAATTAACGCACTAATCCATTATTAACATTATCTACTCAACATTACTAGTTTATTTTATTTTACACTTGTTACATCTTTTCATCCTTTTAATTGCCTTTAAAACCCACCTAACATGTCTTATATAACCTTGTTATATCATTACTAACCAACTACTATTTTTAGATAACAATTCCCATCTTAAAACAATAATTTTTGGTCCATACAGTGGCCTGTCCGAACTTGTGTCCGAGCTTCCAAGTTCGGACGCAAGCCGTGATTTTAGACAGAAAACAGACACACGTCCGAACTTATGTCCGGACTTCGGAAGTTCGGACGTGAGCCGAGAAAAAATTTAGACAGAAATCCGTGCGTCCGAACATGTGTCCGGACTTCCCAAGTTCGGACACTGTTCGAGGATAATCCTAAGGATGGGTGGGTACGTCCGAACATGTGTCCGGACTTCCCAAGTTCGGACACTGTTCGCGAGTGAGAATTTCTTTACCCAACAGGGCTTGTCCGAACTTCCACATCCGGACGGAAGTTCGGACAAGGCATTATACTCCAATTTCTAAGCCTTTAAACACTTAACCAAATTTCCCCAAGGCCTCCAACACTTATAGTATCCTCTCCTTAAGTTTCTAAGTGGTATTCCTTGTCTATTCTAGTCATTATACCAAGACATATCTTCTACACAACATTATTACTTAAACATCATTTCTTACAAACTAAAACTCTTTATGTCATCATTGAAATCTCTTTTTCTAAGCTTGCACTTTCTCCTTATTTTAACATCATCTCCCAAGCATCATCTCTCACAACTAACTCCTTATATCCTTCTTGAAACTCTTTTCCTAGTGTACACTTCTCCTTATTTTACCAAAGTTTGCCTAGGTTTTACCTAAGTTCCAAAGTGACTTTGGTACTTACTAAATCTCAAGATCATGCCTAAGTCCTTATTACACTCTAGAGTACTTCCTAGTTCATTAAAATTCCTTTAAAACATCATGAACTCCTTATTCATTTCCTGTATTTTCTAACTCACCAAACCTTATGTAAACACTTAGAACTTCTTACTTCTTACCTAAATTTTGACATGGATTCCCCTAGAACATTACTAAGCCTAAACACTTTGCTTTCTCCATTAAACACACAAGCACATCTAGAATCACCAAGAACACTCTCATACACAACTTCACCAAATTCACACTACATTACAATATAGTGCATAATTTAAATTGCATGGCACTTAGGCCCTTAAAATGCATGGCTCTTAGGCCCTTAAAATGCATAACCCTTAAACACTGAATTTCCACAATATATTTGCCTTTGACCTGCAAATACACACAACACACATATGCCTTTTACTAGTCTCTTGAGAACACATTACTAAGTCATTCACCATTTGCTCTTTAGGTAGTTTTAATAAGCATTTATAAGCTCATTTCTCCTAAGGCATTAAACAACATTAGGTTAGTAGATTTACCTCTTTTCCAAACACTTCCTTCTTGTTTCCTTACAAAACCGTATGGTATTTTGATTCCTTGTCAAGCTCTAAACAATATACAAACACCATAATGAGTATTCAAGCTTTAAGCTTCATCTCATTGTAAACCCTAATTTTACATTGTTTCAAAAACATTAATGTAGTTGTTTTACCTTGATCTTTGAAGGGAGTTTGAATATATAACAAGAGAGGACTCCACCTAGTCCATGAAGAGTTGAAATGAAGCTAGAACAAAGTCACACAAAGAGCTATATCAATGTGTATTTTCGGTCAAGGTAAGAACATGGAGGGAAACATGATTTTTCTTTGAGATTCCTTACCTAGAAGCAAAGGAGGTCAACAATATGTCAAAATACAAGCTCAAGCTCCTTCAATGGTGGAACACCTTGGCACCGAAATGGGGCCCTTGGAGTTTTGAGAAGATAAGAATGAAGAGCTTGATGAGAGGAAGAGATTGGTGGTCTTAGAATTTGATTTGGACAAGTGAGCTTGATTTAGCAAGAGGTCAAAGGTGGAGTTTCCATGGTGGTAGTGGTATTACCGAGAGAGAACAGCAAGAAGGAAGGGAGAAGAAGATTGTGACCGTGGGAAATGAAGGAAGGAAAAGAGAGAATGAGATAGAATTTACTTTAAGAAGATATTTGTAGTAATAAAGTAAAAAGTAAGTTTAATTAGTTTTCTTTACTTACTTATTATATCAACTAGAGAGTGGTGAGTCACCACACTTAGAAAACCGGCCCCTTATATTATAATGAGGGTGTTTTAGTCTTTGTTTGTCAATTTAATTACTTAATACAACATATGTTATAAACTAGCTTATAAAAATCACTATTCACCTAAACAAGGCACTTAGAAGTGAAATTTTTGATTTCCCATTAATATAGCCACCCAAATGTGATACTATATAGTACACATATATATTTAAGAGTAATGATGGACATTTAGCCACTCAAAACTCATTTACAAGACAATTTTTCAAAAATGTGCTTTAAGACTTCTTAAAGCACATTTTGTGTTTTAACTTGTTTTCAAGCTTGGTTTTCTTTGGTAATTGATTTAATATGTTCATTAATACATATATAAGGTCTTGGTAAGTTCATTAGGTCTTACCCAAGCCTATTCCAAGCTTAGAGCACATTTTAGCTCTTATTGACTTTAAGGCACATTTTGTGTTTGCTTTTGTTTAAATTTGTTTACTAGTGTTTTTAAGACTCTTTTTAGTCTTAATAAATCATGTTTTAATGTTTAACCAACATACCAAGGTTTGGGGTATTTCAGAAACTAACCTTTTCAATTTCGTAGGGAGAGTGAGTGAGGTTGGAAGGTTGGAGAAAACACAGTCGGTGTAGATGGGATGCATCCGGTGGATGCGTTTTTATAAAGTTTTTTCGGGTGTCAATAACCGCACTGCCTTGGTGCGTTTTATTCGACATGTGGGCGGAGAAAACACAGCCGAAACTGGCTTCCAAGGCAGATGGACGGCGGCGATCTCCCCAAATGGACGGCCAGGATTGGCCCGTCAGGCGAGTTGCGGATCGTCAATCAGTGCAAATAAACCGCATCGCCTTAGGCCATCTATTGGCAAAGACGCATATAACCGGTGCGGTTTATGACATAATTAGCACATAAGTGCTTTGCCATAATGTGGTTTACGGTAAGCAGCGTTACATTAGTGCGGTTTATATGACCCAATTTGGTACATCCGCGTAATTTTTTTGAAAAAAAGCCACCGCAAGTAATTTTTTTTGACATATAGTATTTCGGCGAAAATTTTCCCTCACCTAGGGGTTTATAATTAACTAAAAATAAAAGTAGTTTATTCTTAAAAAGATTATTTGTTTTAAATTAAATACATGGTAACCTAATAAATTATTTGAACTTAACAAAAATAATAGAGGTACAAGAATCAAACCACCTCGTGCCTCTCGCAAGTAATAAAGTGAGCACTCTACCATATCATCTGCAAGCTGCAACCCCTACTGAATATATTTACAATCGTATACGGAATAAGTTATTAAATTTGACATGGTATATAAGTCATCGATTTGGCCAAGAATTCTTCTGAATTGTAAATGAAGTATTACTACCTCCATCCCGTCATAAGTGTCTCATTTGCTTTTTGGCACGCTTTTCTACTTCAATATTAAATATATAAGATAAAATAATTTTTTAATTTTTTTTACAATATATAGTTTTTCACATAAGGATTCCATTATAGAAAAAAAATTATAAAAATATATTATCTTACATGTTAAATATTGAAGTCAAACGACAAGCTCAAATAGTAAAGTGGACAAAGTGAGTGGGACGGAGGGAGTAATAATTATATTTGTTATTTTAATTGTGCATACTTAAATATTTATGGTACAGTTTTATTTTGCTAATAAATTTGTATATTATTATCCAAATATACAGTTATTAAATTATTTTACTATAAGTAATATATAGGCAAATTCTTGCGATGGCTACATGTGGGGGTAATTTAGTCAAATACAAATAAAAGAGATAAAAGATAGCAGGGGAGGGAGAGCGCGCGAGGTAAGTATCGTTTGTTTTTTTTTTTTTTTGCATTTTTTTTAAAAGAAACAGATTTTTATTATTTTTGTTTTTTTATTATAAAAACTATAACTTATTGTAACTTTTAATATATAAGTCCAAAATGAAAAAAATTATATCATTGTTCATCTAAATTCGAGCTCTTCAAAACAAGACCAGTCATGGATACGTTTTGACAACTTTAAAAAAATTATTTTTACATGTATAGTGCACAAAACGTAAAAAAAACTTGTACAGATGGTCATACAAACCTGTACAAATGTTCATTAAAACATGTACATCCACACGTAAAAACTTGTAATTCATCGCAATAACTCGACAGGTTTTTAGGGTTCCTAAACCCGCCACTGCAAACCCTAAAAATGCCTTTGGCGTTTTTTAGCTATCCTAGGGTGGGTTTTGGGGTGTTTTGGGGTAGGGTAATCTATTTGGAATTTGTTTCGTACTTTATATTGTAGCAACTAACTCGACAGGTTTTTAGGGTTTGTGGTAGCGGGTTTAGAGTCGTTAGACCCTAAACCTGCCACTACAAACCCTAATAATGTCTTCGACGTATTTTAGCTATCCTAGGGTGGGTTTTGGGGTGTTTTGGGGGGTAGGGTAATCTATTTGGAATTTGTTTCGTACTTTATATTGTAGTAACTAACTCGACAGGTTTTTAGGGTTTGTGATAGTGGGTTTAGGGTCATTAGACCCTAAACCCGCCACTACAAACCCTAAAATTGCCTTCGACATTTTTAGCTATCTTAGGGTGGGTTTGGGGGTGTTTTTGGGGGGTAGGGTAATCTATTTGGAAACTGTTCTATACTCTAATGTGATAATGTACATATTTTAATGTGAGAATGTACATGTTTTAATGTGACGATGTACATGTTCAAATATGAGAATGTACATGTTCAATTATGAGAATGTATATGTTTTAATGAACATCTGTACATGTTTGTATGACCATCTGTACAATTGTTCTTCTTTATATGTACATGTTTTAATTTAAGGATGTACATATTTAATTAGCCGTACAGGTTTATATGACTATCTATATGTTTTTAATGCGAGGATGTACATGTTTTTACGTGAGGATTTACATGTTTTAGTAAACATTTGTACAGGTTTGTATGACAATTTGTACAAGTTTTCTTTTACATTATGTGCTCCATACATGTAAAAATAATTTTTTAAAAATTGGTAAAATATATCCATGACTGGTCTTGTTTTGAAGAGCTTGAATTTAGATGAACAATGATATAATTTTTTTTCATTTTGGACTTATATATTAAAAGTTACAACTATTTAAAGTGTTTAAGATAAAAAAAAAAAAATGAAAAGATATTTAAAAAAAAATCACACGCAGAGACGCTTTAAAAAAAAAAGTAAGAGGCGCCTGGGATGTAGCCATCTTTGGCTACACCGAGGTGTAGACAAGCCGATATACATATAAACATTTTCCGGTATTTTCTTGTCGGCTACTGATACTAACGACCATATCTCAAACCACCTAAAACGCTTTTTATGCGACCAAGTTTTTGTGTCTTTCTACGCTTTCCATAACAAGAATTTTGCTCAAATGATTATAAAATGCTAACGGGAATGACACTCAATCTTTAGTTACACAATATATTAATCTAGTTTATCATTGATATTAATTTTTTCTAAAAAAAGTTCTCATTTTAGTGTGTACGAGTGCAAGGACAACTAATGTACTCCCTCCGTCCTGTATTGACCGTCTTGTTACTATTTGGACATGTCGTTTGACTTCAATTTTTAACATATAAGATAAATTAATTTTGAAAATTTATGTTTTGCGTACGATTCCTTACATGATAAACTATATGTTACAAAATTTAGTTTTCTAAAATTATTTTATCTTATATGCTTAATATTAATATTGAAGTGGAAAAACGTGTCATAAAGCAAACAGGACGATCAATTTGGGACGGAGGGAGTATAAATAAGTAATCATCGACCAGGTAGAACTCCCTTGTCATTTCCTTAGTCCAATCTCATGACTACGATAAACTGATGACTCAATAACTCTCTGCCATTCACATCTAAAAGATGTTTTTTTTTATAATTAGGTTTACATAGCCAAGTGTGTCCCTAGGATCAGGGGCGGAGCTAGGATTTCAAATTTAGGGGGGCTAAAAAATTTTTGACTATATATTTAATATCAATAATAAATATATTCTGAAAATAAATAATACAATTTTAAAATAAAAATACTTACAATATGGTTAAAGGTTTATATTTTAAATATAGATATAACTTACTAAAATATACTCTATCCTATTTTTCATAGATAATTTTCACAAAACATGAAAACTAAGGAGACAATTTTCGGACTACTTTATCCTTACTTTTTCATAAGGAATAGAGAAGTAGTGAGTGAGAGAAAAAAGTAAGAGGGTATATGAAAATTGAGTGATAAAAAATCTAAAACATCTTATATTTTGAAAAAATAACAACTTTCAAAACATCTATTAAGAATAGAAGGTAGTACATAGTGACAATTACAAGACTCATTGACTTAACTTTAAACTAAAATTTGATCAACACAATTAATAGTTTAAAAACAAGTTTTAGTTCAAATTAAGGTTATAAAAATAATAATGTATAAAATATAAGACACTTAATAACATCATTTTTTTATTACTAGTTTTATATAATATACACTTAAAACATTAGTTGAAATAATAAACTACACTTAAAACATTAGTTGATGTTATTAAGTGTCTTATATTTTATACATTATTATTTTTATAACCATAATTTGAACTGAAACTTGTTTTTAAACTATTAATTGTGTTGATCAAATTTTAGTTTAAAGTTAAGTCAATGAGTCTTGTAATTGTCACTATGTACTACCTTCTATTCTTAATAAATGATGTTTAATTTGAAAGTTGTTATTTTTTCAAAATATAAGATGTTTTAGATTTTTTATCACTCAATTTTCATATACCCTCTTACTTTTTTTCTCTCACTCACTACTTCTCTATTCCTTATGAAAAAGTAAGGATAAAGTAGTCCAAAATTGTCTCCTTAATTTTCATGTTTTGTGAAAATTATCTATGAAAAATAGGATAGAGTATATTTTAGTAAGTTATATCTATATTTAAAATATAAACCTTTAACCATATTGTAAGTATTTTTATTTTAAAATTTTATTGTTTATTTTCAGAATATATTTATTATTGATATTAAATATATAGAAAAAAATTTTTGGCCCCCCTAAATTTGAAATCCTGGCTCCGCCCCTGTGTGCCTAGGACATTATAGGGTAGAAAGCCTGTAACACCCCAACATACAACAACATACTTAACATTAACTGCAGCGGAAAATACACATCATCACATAACTTAACTCATCGGTGTTACACGCCGTTAACCACCCACGTGGCTAACAAGGCTAACATTTACACAACTGTATCGGTCTGATGGACTAGATCCCCGAGCAACTACACATTACTGTCCCCTTTAACAACACCAACATTCTTTATACAAATACCTTCCAACAGTACCGAGTATTTACAACTAATGCCGAGAACAAATTCGGTCTTACTACACCTGCAGGTTACAAGTGATTACATCAATTACCCGTACGCATCAACTACCCCGTCCTACTCTCGAACGGCTCCAGCTCCTTGTACCTGAAATAGAAAAGGAAAGAAAGGGTGGCCCCCAGGGGCTCAGCACCTTTGCTGGTATGGTAATCCCGCAGCCCACATGCTACCGGGCCACGCACAACTATTTGTCGTCTTAGCATGCAGTTGATTACATTTAAATCAAGCATGTGAAACATAAACTCACAACACGATACATTTCACCCCAATGGGCTTAACAAATACAACTCATTTATACCTAACCAATCACTCTTTCAGTTCTTCAACCCTATAGCATTTCTCCTCTAATGGAGCTATTACCTTAACAGACGACATTTACCCACTATCGGGTTTCCACAAACGTCCCTTTTACATACTAGGAACCATATCCATGATCCTCATATTTCACTTCTAAGCAACATATAACAACACATCACAATAACTTTGCAACATACAAATAACACATACATAACGGGTACGGATCTCTTAGGAACCGGCCCAAACATAGTTAATACACTGGTGAGCCTAGAGAATGATATCACCCCATGTTAAGCTCGTTATAACAAAACTCATTACCGCCCTAATAGTCGGACGAGTAACTTACCTAAAGATGGATCGGATTTAGTGACCCGAACTCACCACACAAACACATGTTCCCCCTAAACCGATCGTAAGTCAGAATAGCTAAGCTTTGGGATAAGCTAATGGGAGATCATAACCCGTGAGGGAAACAACCATAACAGAGAGAAGGGTAAAGCTAAAAAGGATACCCACTCCCAAACAACGCGCGACCGGCCAAACCGGATTCCTCACTACTGTTAGTACATACTTACTTTAGAATATTAGTTAGAACCCCACTATGGAGCCTATCATATCTACACACCATACAGTATTACAACTAGGTTAAACACACAAGGGAGATCCCTACATTCACATACACATACCACACATTTAACTCACGCATAGCCGTGGTTAGAACGCCCCATGGTTCGGGTCGTTTAATCCGAATACCAAACTCTCCTGTGATCCTAGACTCAGTTAGCTAAGGTTTAACACTTTCGAGGTTAAATGGTACCGAAACTAGACACACCACATATATGAATTACTGTAAACTCATTACATGTTTTATCTTACAACGTGGCAAACATACAGAAAACACATTGGCATACAAGCCGGTGTAATCCGGTAGGACACAGGTTGCAAGAAAACCATACCTGTCACCGGAGTCCACTTTATCATGTCCATTTATGTTCCTCGAGCAAATTCTCGGACAACTGACAATATCACATGTACTTTTATTAACATCGGGGTAACATGTTTGTTTAAAGTCTAATGCTCATAACATACCCTCGTTAACTCGCTAAATAACTTGCCATTTTTAACTTGTTTTACTTTCACATTTTATTACAACTTTCCACCCACTTGGTTGTCTTTATATCACATCTAACATGTCCGTATAACACTCCTAACATGACCTACATAACTCTATAACATCACCTCTAACCTATCCCCATCTTTAGTCATCGTTTAATAACCAAGAAACCAAGTTTTATAGTGGTCCGGGACTTGGTCCCTAACTTAGGTCCCGGACCTACACTTAACAACTCTCTCGGTCTCTTTTAATGGGGTGGTCCGGGACTTCATACAGGTCCTAAGTCCCGGACCATTCTAGGCAAAATCTCTCGGGCAATTTTAAGGGGTTGGTCCGGGTCCTTGTACAAGACCCAAGTCCCGGACCCAAATCTGTGTATAACTCTCGGCCTTATTTGCACTCATGGTCCGGGACATGACCCATGACCTAGGTCCCGGACCCAACCTACAGAATCAACGTACTGGCATTTTTCATGTCCTGCTGCGTAAGTTCTCTACACCCATCAAATGTATAAACTTCCCAGTACACTCTTATACTCAAAACTTCACCAATATACACCACATAACAACATAGTGCACAACTTAAATTGCATAGCACTTAGGCTCTTAAAATGCATAAATCTTAAACACTGAATTTCCCACAATATATTTGCCTTTCACCTGCAAATACAAACAGCAATACGTATGTCCTTTACTAGTCTCTTTGAGAACATTTTCCTAAGTCATTTACCATTGGCTCTTTAGGTAGTTTCAGTAGACAATATACGTTCATTTTCCAAAGGAATTTCAAGCTATTTTTGGTTAGCATAATTACCTCCTTTCCTCACAGTTTCTTTCTTGTTTCAGAAATCGGTAAGGATATTTGCTTGCTTGTCAACTTAGAACTTGAAGAGAGTTTGGAAACGTGTCAAGAGAGGACTCCACCCAGCCCTTGAAAGGTTGGAACGAAGCTAGAACAAGGCAGTACAAAGACACCATTTAAGACAATTTCCGGACAACACAAAACATGGAGGAAACATCATTTTTCTTTGAGTTTCCTTACCTCGAAGCAAAGGAGCACAATAATACGTGAAAAGATGAGCTCAAGCTCCTTCCATGGAGATTCCTCTTGGCACCAAAATGGAGCTCTTGAAGATTTGAAAGGACTAGGTCGAAGAGCTTGACGAGACTAAGATACGGTGGTCTTAGTTTTTAATTTGGACAAGTGAGCTAGAAGTTACAAGGATTTGAAGATGGCATATGGTGCTGGTGCTGTATTATCGTGAAAGAGAGAGCAGGGAGGAGATGGCTACGTGAGACAGCAAGGAGGAATTGAAGAAATGAAGAGAATTCACTGATTGTAATTGCTTTTGAAGATAT
>JAIOTZ010000099.1:0-87235 GCA_023374045.1 Limonium bicolor
ACAACTGCATTTCCCCGGTTCTTCACTTTCCTCTTCAGATACTCAATAGCTAAATCATTAGCACTAGCATTATCAACTGTGACAGTAAAAACATGTTCCAAACCCCATATACGAAGACAACTCTCAATAGCTTTGCCTATGTCCTCTCCTTTATGGCTAGTGATAGGACAAAAATTTAAAATCTTTTTGTGCAAACTCCAATCATTGTCTATATAATGAGCTGTGATGGACATGTAGTTTATATTTTGGACCGACGTCCATGTGTCTGTGGTGATGCAAATTCTTTGTGAAGAATTGCGCAAAATGGCTCTTAATGCTACTCTCTCCCCCTCATAGATCTCAATAATATCTCGGGCAATAGTGAACCTTGAAGGTATTCGAAATCTAGGACAACAAGCTGACATTAAACGCCTAAACCCAGCCTTCTCAACATGCTTAAGTGGAAGCTCATCTATGACAAGGTAGTAGGCAATTGCTTTTCTCAAAGCTGATTCATCAAATTTCCAACTACCTAAAGCCCCTCCAGCACCAATAACCAACTCAGATTGTGTGGTAGAATTACTATTCTTAAGCTCACAAGCTTCAGCATGTTTTTTCAATGAGCTTGTGCCACTAGATTTCGAACTATAAGGAAAAGATTTCTTACAGTGCTTACAAATGACTCGCATATTTCCATTCTTGTCGGTTAACCTGTCGAAGTGCTTCCACACTGAAGATCTAAGAGGCATAGTTTTTTCTTTCCCTTTGTTGGCTGAGTATGAGAATCTGAAAATGTTCCTTCAAATTCAGTTGGGACCCCAAGCTCATCATCTTCTTCATTTGATATTAGAGCTTGAGCATCAGATTCTGGATCATTTGGGGATGTAACTGAATGAACAGATTCATGTACACCCGTAGAAGCCATCTGCAACATCGATACCTCAGTAAAATCACACACAAAAGATCTAGACAAAACTAGATCATAGATAGCAACAAAGTAATGAGCAAAAATACATGTTTAAAAAAACAGCAAAGAGGTACAAAAAACAACAAACAAATTTCTCCATGTAATTGTACAGTTACAATATACATGTGAATATTGAAAATAGACCATAACAACAAACAAATTTCTCCATGTACAAAAAAACAGCAAACAAATTTCTCCAGTCACAAACACTTACACTATTGCGACAGAACAAATCAAAACTTCATATCAGTTTCAGCTCACAAACTGACAAACACTCACACTATTGAGACAGAAGAAATCAAAACTTCAGATCAGACAGAAGATAAGTTCTAGTAGATTACCGGTTTCAAAATTCAGCAATCTGGTGTGAAAGATGAGCAGTTCCAGCTATTACACTCTGCAGTACAGAAGAAATCAAATGAAATAAAAATAAGATAAGTTCAAGTACTACCAGCTCTGTTACTAAAACGATATTAGCATTATTATTTTGTTAAAATTTGTAATGTAGATGCACAACCATAATACAAAGAAGAGAATTAACAGAGGTGCAACGGTGGTGGAGGATTCACATTAGCCATCTAATCTAATTTCCAAAAACAAAATAATAATGCTTCAAAGCTTACGGTGCAGACTGCAGAGCAAGTATGTTCAATAAATCATTTGCACAGAGACAAGATATAGGTTTTTATTACCGTAACACCGTTCCAGGTTCAGTTCGCCAGTTGGGTTGCTTCGAATTGAGGTTGAGCAAGTATGTTCCTTGTTCTGAATTGTGCAACAGAAGATATCATGTTCAAATTAGTCAATTGAGCAGCTACAGAAATCATTCGCACAGAGATATAAGTTTGAGTATTACCGTTTCAGATTCAGTTCCCTAGTTCAGGATATGATTGAATTGAGCTGGAGCAAGTATGTTCCTTGTTCTGAATTGAGCGACAGAAGAAAATCCGAGCAGGTACTATATTTTACACATTCTGCTAAGAGAGTAAGCAAGAATCCGGTGATTCATTACAACAAACGCATGTAGCGTATGGACATATTTACATTGTATGCTAGAATTAGAAAGTTATTTATTTATATATAACTCTCACAGCAGCCATAAGTCCATTATAAAGGCTAGGATGAAGAAGCATACACACACCAGATAATTTATACTCATTGAACCTTTTATTTAATGCAACATAGTCCTGAAATCGGTGACACAATCCATTATACACTTGCAGTTACAGATGAAAACACCCACAATTCCTTACAGAGGTGACAAGCTTCGGTTACAATGGAGCAGCTCAATGGACTAAACTAATGAATATTAACCCAAATATACGGTTGTGACAGTCACAAAAGAAATCAAAAACAGAAAATAAACTTAACATTTATCTATCCTTAGAGCATGTAAGTTCCTTGTTCAACTTGTGACAGTCACAAAAGAAATCAAAAACAGAAGTTATAATTGCCAGAGAGAAGATAAATTCTAGTAGATTACCAAATACCAATTCTAGAATTCAGCAGCCCACTCTTCAATCTGCCAATCTGGTGTGAGAGATGAGATGTTCCACTGATTTATATCAGTTCCCTAGTTCAGGATAGGATTGAATTGAGCTGGAGCAAGTATGTTCCTTGTTCTGAATCGAGCGATAGAAGAAAATCCTAGCAGGTATGACATACATTGAGACCAAAACAACTCGAGCGATAGAAGTATGTTCCTTGTTCTGAATCGAGCTGGAGCAAGTATGTTCCTTTGTCAATCTGTTGTGGAAGATGAGAAGGTCCAGTGATTAAACTCTACAAATAGACATTGCACCAGAGAATGAGAATGACTAAAGGCGCAGATGTATAAGTTCCTCGTTCTCCAAATTCCAATCGCAGACAAAAATCGAATAGTTAAGCTCGAGCATATTACCGGTTGCAGTTGCACAATGAGCAAGATGTGTTCCTCCGTGTTCAATCCTGTCTTCGATCTGGTGGTGGTGGCACCGTTCCAGAGCAGCGATAGAAGAAAATCAGAGCAGCGACAACCACTGATTGATAGATATTCGAGTACCAGAGAGTTGAATTGGAGCTTGAGCAGTTCCCGTTCCTTGTTCGAAATTTGTGGACAAAAGAAATCAATCACTAATTGAACACTTCCAGAAATCATTCACACTGATAGATTAATACGTTCAAGACTTGAGTATTACTGCCAGAGAAAAGATAGATTATTACCGGTTTCAATTTTTTTCTGGTGAGCAGCAGATTCCAGTTGTAGCAGTAGAGAGTGGCGCAGCGCAAGCACGAAGAGGTCCAAGAGGAGATTGAAGAATCGAAGATATCAGTAGTTAGGGCGGGTCGTAGAACGGTAGAAGGCGCAAGGCAGAGTCGCAGCGCAGGCGCAGCAGTAGAGATTTCGATTCAAAATGTAGAAGAAAGAACGAAGAAGAAGATAAATTACGGACATACTCAAGACTCAACCAGAACCCTAATACAAAACGCTAAGTTTTGATTTTTGAACATATATGTTATTCGGTTATTCGGTTATTCGGGTAAACCGAATAACCCAACCCTGGAACCGAAAACCGAACCGAATTATAATTCGGTTATACCCGAATAACCGAATAACCGAATTTTTTTTAATACGGTTCCAAATTTCGGTTTTAAAAACCCGAAATAATTTCGGTTCTCGGTTATACCCGAATAACCGGAACCGAATGCTCATCCCTAATTTTACATCTAGCAACTTTTCTCATATTTGATCAACTTAAACGATGGTTAAATGATATCCAAATTTGATGAAACTTTACATGGACGATGCTAAGGTGTTATATTTTGTTCAATGCTAAATCCAAAGTTTTTTAAGGTCATATATGACCTGTGGGACCCAATGAAACATGAGACATGTTCATCGGGTCCCACGGATCATATATGAGCTTAAAAAACGTGGGATTTCACATTTTACCAAAATATAACACCTTAGCATCGTCCATGTAAAGTTTCATCAAATTTGGATATCATTTAACCATCTTTTAAGTTGATCAAACATTAGAAAAGTTGCTGGATGTAAAATTGTGGAAACCACATGGGTGGGCAAAGTAATTTTTGAAACCTCATGGGTGGGCTGTGTAATTTCGCCAAACGTCATGGGTGGGCGATGTAATTTTCCCTTAAGAATGAAAAGAGGTAATGTGACATTAGATACATAGGAGTCCTATATATCTGATAACTAAGCATGACAATACTGCTAAGGGTGGATATACAAATCCTCCTACACAGTGGACAAAAATAACCTCGGGCTGGCTTTTAATACCCCAGCTCTTACGATTACAATAGTGAATTCTCCAGGTATACAAAAAACTACTACTCCTAGGAGCAGAGAACTCTATCAAGCCAATCGAAGTCAGTGCTAGAATTTTTCATCTTCGTCCAAATGATGGCTTTGATAGCAGCTTTGATGTCAAAAACAATGAGAGCGGGGTCCCTAGCTTGGTTGGCCATGGCGCGCTTGCATCTTTCTATCCAGAGGTGGTAGACAACACTAGCGACTGCTGCTCTTTTCACTAAGTCAATCGGGCAGAGTCTTTTGCAGTATCGGGGATCCAAGTTGAGCAGCTGCGCAGACTTTTCCGGTTGGTAGGAATACCCAGCCAGTCACAGATAGTCCACCAAACCCTAATTGAGTACCTGCAATGGAAAAAAAGATGGTTGCTTGTCTCCTGAGCACGCTCACAGAGCCAACATCTGTTAGCTAGACAAATGCCCCTAGTTTGGAGCTTATCACATGTTTTAAGTCTACCTTTCAGAGTAATCCACAGAATAAATTTTGCTTTGGGGGTAGCCCATGTTTTCCAGCAAATATTGTACCAGTTAAAGTTCTGGGTTGGGGTGGAGATATCCTTATAGAAGGAACTGACCCTGGGGTGGGAATGGTAGGAATTGAAAAGAGAGAGGGCATCACTGTGGGACCCACATTGCTCCACCCACCAGTCCCTAGCATGGAGAATAGATTTCCAGGTCCAAGGGTCATTACCTTTAGCGGTAATTGTCCAAATGTTACTACTGTTGGGTAAGAAGAGCTTATGGATCCATTGGATCCAAAGGCGCTCCGCATTATGAGTGACGGCTGAGATGGTTTTGAGCATGAAGCACTTATTCCAATTGTGGATGTCTTTAAGTCCCAGACCACCATTTTCTTGGTGTTCGAGAATGCTCCAGCCACTGCAGGGGGTAGTATTATTGTCAGCGTCACCCGACCAAAGAAACGAACGGAGGCACTTATTTACTGTTTTGATAACATTCTTTGGTATGGTGAACAGGAGGCCCAGAAGCCCACTATACCAAAAAGGGTGCTCTGTGAGGGAGAGTCTACCCGCAAAGGAGAGAGATTGCTACCCAGGCCGAGATAAGCTTTACGGATACTGTCAAGAAGGGGGTTAAGTCTGCAACTTTCGGCTTCCTGGCCGTGATAGGGATTCCGAGGTAGCGGAAAGGAAAAGACCCCTTATTAAACCTCGTGAGGCGAATGATTGATTCGGCATTATGGGGATTTACGCCTCCCAGGAATAAGTCAGATTTGGAAGGGTTGAGCGAAAGGCCCAGAAGCTTTAGAGAGAGGTTGACCTTGTTGAGCATGAGGGAAATGGAGTTCTGGTCACCTCTGCAGAATAATAGAGCATCATCAGCGAAGAATAGGTGGGTGATATGGAGGGGTTTGCAGGATGGGTGGTAGCGAAAGCCAGCAGCGGTCGAGAAACCTGGAGAGCATATCCATAGTAAGGGCAAACAGGTAAGGAGAGAGAGGATCCCTTGACGAAGCCCCTTTCCCCTTTGAAGGGAGCAGAGGGGGAACCATTAATGTTAACAGAGTATGAGGTGGTAGTGACGCATTGTAAAATCCAATTACTAAACTCCGGGGGGAAGTTTAGGAACGAGAGAGTGGCTTGGAGGAAGTCCCAGTTAACGGTGTCAAAAGCCTTCCTGATATCCATTTTCATAGTGCACCTTGGGGAAATGTTGGCTCTCTGGTAATTTTTCATAAGGAACGAGCACAATTGGATGTTATCCGATATAAGGCGGCCTTTGATGAAGGCTCCTTGGCTAGGACTCACAAGAGAGGGAAGGACCCTCTTGAGCCTCTCGGTGAGGATTTTGCTAATGATCTTATAAAGAGTATTGCAGCAGGAGATAGGTCTAAAGTCTCCCGGGGAGGAGGCGTTGTCCACTTTGGGAATAAGGGTGATAAGAGTAGCGTTAATCTCCTTGAGCAGCCGCCCACTGTGAAAAAAGCTTTTAATAGCGCCACAGATGTCCTCGCCAATAACATCCCAGGCCGCTTTGAAAAATTTAGCAGTGTAACCATCCGGGCCAGGGGCTTTATCATCTCCAATGGAGAACAGGGCCAACTTGATATCATTATTGTCTATGGGCCGAGTAAGCTGAACCCACGATGATTGGTCAAGTGTTCTGCCACTGTCCAAGTTGAGATCAGCTAGGGAGCATTGGGGGGAGCTTGAGTGCCAAGAGTTTGGCGGAAGTGGCCTACCAAACAGTTTTCAATGTCTGTATGGGTGTTGACTGTTGAGAACCTCTCTAAAATCATTCGTGATGGAAGCAATGAAGTTCTTATTCCTTCTAGATTTAATGGCTTTATGGTAGAAGGAGTTATTGGAGTCGACTAGCTTAAGCCAGCGAGTTTTTGAGAGCTGGCAAAGGAAAAGAAGCTCATGAGAGTCCCTACGTAGAAGTTGGTACCTTAGGGATTTCTCCTTGGAGATAAGCGTTGGGTTCCAGGGATCTAGATCCAAGCTTGTTTGGACTTCACTAAGCTCGTTTCTAGCGGTTTACCTTTATTCCCTAGGCAAACCAACTCATTCCTATGAAGTTTAATGAGGCCGGTTCTGAGATGCCGCGCTTTTGGACAACCGAGAAGGCGACTTTCCCATAGGGGGTATTCCACGCATCACGGACAAGGGGAAGGAAGGACGGGTCCTTGGTCCAGAGATTGAGGAATTTAAATTTTTCTCTTGCGAGGGGCCGGGGCTGGAAGCGAGATAACCATGGGGCTATGATCCGAAATTAGGGGAGGAAGGAAAGAAGAATAGCTGGTGGGGAAGGCTAGTATCCATTCCTCATTGACAAGCACTCTGTCAATCTTCCCAAGGATACGGCTATGATCATATTGATTATTCCACCACGTGAAGAAGCGCCCAAAAAACCGTAAGTCCTGCAACTCAGCCTTAGAGATGCATTCAGCGAACTCTCGGTAGTCTCTAGGATGAGGACTGCGACTGCTAAGTCGATCTTGCGCAAAGAGAATATTATTAAAATCTCCAGCCATCACCCAAGGGCCAACGATGCTTTGGCTGAGATTGGTAATATCCTCCCATAGGAGGGTTCTAAGAGCGGATTCATTCCTCCCGTAGACGACTGAAAGGGTAAAAGCCATAGTGCCCATGATGGATGCGCTACAAGAGAGGATTTGGTCGGAGCAGTGGATAATGGAGAGTGTAATGATAGAGGGGTTGAAAAGAATCCAGATGCGGCCGCGGTGATCCGCTCCGTAGTTATGGAGGAAGCTCCAGGTGGGGAAGAAGCGAGATAGGATAGGTTGATGGTTATTAAACGAAACATGAGTTTCAAGGAGGCAACGCCTAATGATTGTTGAGTGTAGACACAAATTTTTGGATCTCAAGGAGTTTGGGGCGATCATTACAACCCCTAATATTCCAAATAGCGAGATTCATAATGAGGGGGTACTGTGAGAGGTGGGGGAAGTAGAACCTTCCTCGAGAGCTTCAAAGGAATTAGTCAACTGGAGCGAGAGGTCAACCGGCAAGGGATATATGGCCTTACCAACAGGACTGTTACCCTTATGGGGGACCTCCTTCCATTCCGACTCAAGGATGGGTGCAAGCACAAGCTGAAGAGAGGGCGACATTATCGTATCGGGGTCGTTACTAGAGGGATCCAAGGCTGCATGGGAAATGGGGGCCTGGACCAGGCTAGGTGGGTAGCCTGGGCAGCTTGAGAGGAAGGACCTGAGGCTTCAGAGGCAGCCTGGACGACTGGGGAATGATGGTCCTTGCCGGCAGGCAGCTTAGCGTTGAGTTCCTGAACAACGGTAGCCTGGGCAACCAAAGAGGGGGCGGAGGTCCTCGAGGGTTGATTTGGGAGACTCAAAGAGGATCTTGGGTAAGTCCTGTGCGGGGAGGTCTAGGGCGAACAAATGTCTTTTGGACAGAGGTCGGACAACGAGCAGAGGAGTGTCCTAGGATGCTGCAAGAGGAGCAAGAGATTGGTTCCCACTCATAAACAACGTGCTGAGTTAGAGAGCCGCTAGGTGCGCGAATTTCAACCTCTCTAACTAATTCAGAATTGAAGTCAACTTCAACAAGGACTCTAGCATAAGATATTCTAGTCTTGGAGGCCGTAGAAAGGTCAGTATGTAGAGGGGAACCAATTTTGGAGCAGATTTTCTTAAGACTGGATTGAGACCAGAGACTAGTATGGAGGCCGGGAAGCTGAATCCATACTGGAATGCGATTCAGATCTTTTGGATTGAAGGAAAAGTCGGGAGACCATTTCTTGAGGACCAAAGGGGAGGAGTAAAGCAGCCATGGGCCCTTGTCCAACACTTGTTGGAGGTTCTCCTCCTTATCGAAACGGAAGAGAAACCAGCCCTCGTCATGAAGAAGGATTTGGGGTGTCGCTACAAAGCTCCAGGCTCTTTTAACATATTCTCTAACGATATTAAAGCCAAACTTTTTACCCCAGATATGCCCAACTAAAGCATTTTTCCAGTAGTCAATTTCAGGTAAGAGATCGTTCTCTTCAATAGTAACATAAGGGCAGTAAGATTCTATAATGTCACTATTATCCAATCGTAGAGACATGCCACAATTCGTTTTCTGTTTAGCAAGTAACATGTCAAGGAAGGAAGGGTTAGAATTATTACCTGAATTTGCTTTACCTGAGTTGGTAGTGCGAGGAGTTGTTTTGGCCCAAGCAGACCTCTTGTCAGGTGGAGGGGGCCCTATCGAGTCTGTGGCCGGAAATTTAGTCGTTCTCTTTGCTAGAGGAGGCTTGCTCGCATTTGGGGCCTGGACCGATTTAGCCAAAGCAATCCGATCTCTAGCTGGAGGAATACCTCCCTGCAGGGGCTTAGAAACCTTAGAGAGAGGCGGGAACATCTTGTCCGGGTCGGCTTCCTTGGAAAGGGCCGGGAGCTCAGTCTGGCCTTCTTTGGGGGATGCCTCGGGATGAATTAGGGGGTCCTCGGGGAGGTCCGGGCGGGAGAGGTAGGCTTGTAACGCCGAATCAATCGGGGGGCCCGCCAATTCCACCACCAAGTCCAAACCCTGGCTCGGAACAATAGTCACGGGGGAATGGTCCTGGCCAACCACAACTCCAATTTGGACACACCCATTGGGATGAACCAGAACATTGTCCGAACCCGGGGTGGCACCCAAGACGCTAGCATCATTAGCCACAGATCCCGACAGAGAAGAGGGGTCAGACAACAAAGCAGCCACAACAACAGAATCAACAGAGGGGGCCAACTGTGCGTGCGACTGAGCTTGCAGTCTCGGAACCACAATTGGTTCAGAATCAACACTAGGCGGTTGAGCCTGCAGCAAGGCAGCCAACGCGGCAGAATTACTATCACAAGGGGATTGAGCAACCAAGGCGGAGCAGGAGGGAGCAGGAGCCCGGGAGTTGCCGGCGATAGCTAGAGAGGGCGGAGCAGGAGCAACGCCAGGAACAGCATCGACGGTGGAAAACCCATTCGCGTCTGAACCTAAAGGGGAGGGACAGGAGGCCAGGTCTTCAACGGTGGGAGAGGATGCCGGAGGCGTCAGGGAGGGGCGGGTGACAGCCGGCGGCGCAGAGGAGGGCGGAGGGGAAGCTGACGGAGTAGTCCTGGTGCTTGGGCGTCTCCTTGACATGGCATCGAGCTCGGAAGACCAGGGAGGGGGGGGCTGGGAGGGGAAGCACCCTGGGTGGGGACCGGACACCAGGCACCGCCCGGCGGGTGGCGGGGCCACCAGGGCTCAGGCGAGGCAGCAGACGCCGGCGCGAGGAGGAGCAGATGGAAGAATACGATAGTGCGACTGCAACGGGGTGAAATTCGTATGTAGTTATTAAAAAACTGCTTTGTTTTTATTATAAGTTGTTACAGGAATAACCTGGAACAAGAGTGTTTTGATATTCTTACATGATTGTGTTTTTTCTTATCTGCTGATATTATTAACCAAAACTCTATCACATTACAAGTCTTTTACTGCTTTTACTTACGTTCAATTTGCTTTAGATTTTCTTCTTTTTCCCTACTATAAGCTGACATAAGGATCACTCTAACTTAGGTCTTAGCTGTAGTGAGACCTCTGAGCTAAAAGATCAAAAAATGAATTGTACTACCAGTGGAAACCAAGGAAAAAAGATTAAACAAAAACTTCCAAAGGGGAAAAGAAAAGGAACATCAGGTTTTACCATATTTGATCAGAGTTCATATTATTTATTTTTAGGCCAAAACACAGACATATCAGCTTGGAACTCTACATCGATGCTCTAGCCATTACAAAGACCAAAACTCACAAGATCGCTCGTCACAGCAGCCGTGCAGAATTTCAAGAAGGTTTCTAAGTTATTCTAATTTTATTATGCCCCCATATACATCATTGCTTTGAGATTTTCCCCTTTCAATCCATTTCTTATTGCCGAACAGAAAAAAATGAATAAGTATTTGTACAATTTTCTAGCTGTACGTACAAGTTGTCAAGAAGCCTTTCTCAGCAATTTTCTTATTTCTATCATATATTTCTCAGCAATAATTGCTTTTTTGCTAGTGATGTTTCTTATTTCTCGTAACAGCAACCCCTTGTTCATCATAACACCACCGCAGCATAATAGAAACTGTTATACATCTCTTTGTTTATGTCCTTGTCCCATTCAGCACAACTTGGCGAATCTATTTTAGGCATATGCGCTCAGAGCAAGTTTTCAATTTTTGAAAGCTTACAGAGAAGAGTATACATTCATATAAATATGAAATTCTACTACGATATAAATACAGAGAGCAGTAGGTTGTATTGAATGATTTTTCACGCAACGAAAGTGTTCCACAGTCAATCGCTTTTGAGATTAGAAAAAGCAATGTCATCGGAATAATTTTTTTAAAAAGAAAGGTACAGATTTATACACAGAAACATACACACAATTAGAAATACCTATAAGGCAACCACTTTTGAAATCAAAGCAAAGATGATGCCAGTTTCAGGATCTTTTAAAGAAAGATACAACCCAACAATTAGAATCAATTGTAATGGATCCATTTTAAACCTAACCTTGCAGATTTCTCAGTTCATGTGGAGAATTGACTCACAACTCTTCCTTATATCTTCGCAGCAGCGGTTACACGGCAGAAGGATAGGAGGAGAAAAGGGATTGATTGAAGTATAATTGGTGAAAAAAGCTAATTTGATTCACGATATAAGAGGGAGCAGGAAAATGATAAGAGCAAGTACTTAACTATTGGATTTATTTTTATCCAAGACTAATCCTAGTTGGTAGAATGTTTAAGTAATTGTTAATTTTTTCTGAATTGAGAGATACTTTTTGGCGGCAAGTGGTGCGCCATACATTGAAAATGTACTTTGATACTTTACGGCGACCAAACTGTTACTTTTAACGAAGAAATAGAATTATGGGCTGCGTTGGTCGTGAATTTAGTGAGTAGTTTTGTGGTAGTTTTGATCTGGTTGTTTTGGTTGGTTGTTTTGTGGTAGTTTTGCTGGTTGTTTTGTGCCGGTTGTTTGTGGCTGTTTTGAAAACTAGTGTTCGGAGACGGCGGTTTCGTCTGTCTGTTTTGAATAAGTTAGTTTTGTGCGGTGCGTTTACCATTTTTGTTATTACAATTAAAAAATTTATATTACATTTAAAACAATTTTTGTTAATAGAGTTAAAATATGTAGATATTCAATTATAACCTTTTAATATTATTATTTATATTTTTAGTGACAATTAATTTATAATATGTATACATATTAATTTATAAATTTTTTATATATATATTTTAAAAATAAAGAAATAAACCATTGTATTTAGAGTAAATATATTAGATGTTATATATAAAAATAAAATTTTATGGATTATATTGTATTTAATAAACATTTCAAATGTATTAAGACTTAAGATTATTTTAATTTTTAATCAAAAATAATATCATTGAAATGAAAAAGCAATTTTTATAATAATAAAATAATTGATTGTAAACGAATATATAGCTATCACTTATTATTTTGTTATTATATATGTTAGTTGTTGATAAAATATTTATTTTAAACAATATTTGTAGTTAAAACAATATATTCTATCAATTATATTATTTAATGAAATTCAAAAACATAAATTTAAAAATTTACCGGATATGTCAAGAAATGAAAATAACGTATACTTGCTATAAAATTATTCTTTAATTATTAAGCATGGTATAAAACATATAATAACTTTTATATACTGACAAACCATAATAGTTTGTAGAAACATTTTTGTAATTAATTATTATTTAGCAAATTGAATACTTATAATTGATATTTCTGAAATATACTACAAATAGTTTGTACTCTAATCATTTTGATATAATTGAAAGTTTAGATTGTAATTTTTATTAGTTTGCTATTTTCTTGTAGAATATTTTATTAGAATTGATAGATAGTAATAGTTTTAAGAGACTATTTATCCGTATCTAAATAAACAATTTAGAAAAACACTACTAATTTAAAACTATTATTCTGTATTATTTTAGTTAATTTATAATTTAGTATATCAATCTATAAAAAAACTAAAAATAAAAAAGGGAAAAAACTAATTTATAATATATTAATCTATATATTTCCAATTTTAATTTAATTTATCAAATTTGATATATAATATCATTTTTAAAATGTAATTATAAATATTGAAAATTTAAATTAATTTATTAAAAATTAATTAAATTATTAAAATATTTTCACACCCTTAATTACAGTTTTGGCTCCGCTTCTGTTTACGGTATTCATTATATTTGCAGCATAAATTGTTGGTTGTTTTGTGCTGGTATATTTGTGGTGTTTTGAAATTGGTGTTCGGTGACGGTGGTCTGGTATTTTTGTCAAAAATGTCAAACTCAAAAATACCACATTTATACCACATATATGCCATGTCCGAACGCAGCCGGGATAGTTACGGCGATAAAATTAAATGTTTATCATAACTAATTATTTAATCGCGACAACAGTGTATGTTTGGTCGCATATTTGGTCGTCATTGACCCATTTTCTTGTAGTGTAGCTAGGCTTCACCATGGCTTTACCCATTGATCCCTGGCATCCAAATGTGTAGATTCATGTGGCTAACACCAGGATAAAATGAGTTGGTGTTGCTCTTGCTTTGTAGATGAAGATTTTCTTAAGGATGAGCTAGTTTCAAGTGTAAAGGATAAAAGTGTTGTATAAGAGTTATGTTTTGCTTTGGTTTTCTTCCATGGAAGCAAGTGAATAAAATTAAGGAATAAGATGAAGTGGAGGCTCATCAAGGAGATTGGAGAGAGAAAGCAAGTGTGACCATAAGAGAAGACTTTATGGCATAAAGAGAAAGGAAGTAATGAGTACTTTTGAAACTTAAGGAGAAAGTTTTCCAAGGTGAAAAAATGATTTTTGATGACTTTAATCCTCCTGGAAAAACTGCCCACCACTAGATATTTATGAGGGGCACTTTGGTCATTAGGTAAAGACGAAGAAGGTTAAGGCCATTTTTGGCTTGGACCAAAATTGGCACCCTTTATGGATTTTTTTTGTTCAAAGAAGCTCTCTCATATGTTTAATTATAGTTCATGACTTCAATATAATACACACAAGTCATAATAACCACTTAAAATCAAGTTCTAAAATCCAAAATGTGTTATTAAATCATGTGGTAACATCTTATGTGTTTAACCCATTTTATGATTTGATTTTTTTTGTGGTGTCCCTTATTCATTCATACTTACATATGAGGTTTTAATAACCCTCTTTTGCCCCTACTTAAGGTTCCATAACCTCTTAATGATCTTAAAGCTCATTTTTGGCCTTAAGTGATCTTAAACCATATTTTTGCATTAAATGATCGTAAACTGATCCCTAATGGTTTTAAGGTACATTTTAGCCTTAATAGTTCAATAATTGATCCCTAATTATCTTATCTAAGTTGGTATTTCATAAGTCACCTCAGTTAATCATACATAAATATACACAACGGAGGCACTCAGAAAACTTGCCTTTGTTGATATTATCAACGAAGGCAACTAATGTAAGTTGTCTCAGTTAATCATACCTAATCATGTGCAACATATTCAATCCGAAAAACTCGCCTCTTTTAGTCTTGTCAACGGAGACAACCTTAAAGTCCCCTTCCATGATCCTATACGGTGACACACCACAACAGACCAATGAAGGAAAAAATAAATAGTCGCCCCATTGATCTTACAAAGGGAGGCAAAATAAATAATTGCCCCCATTAAAATATGTGTTTCTCGAGTTACGTTTTAAGGGGCCTTTAAAATAAGTTAAACAATAAAACCGAATGGTGTGTATCATTGGGTATTATTCTCTTAATCGGATTGATTTCCACGTTCTATTCTTTAGATAGGTGGATCAATGTGTTGCATGGCTCAATACTTTTTGTCTTTTTTTATCATTTAGTAGTAAATAGGGTTAAACAAATGATTCTGCCTGCCTTGTATTCTGTGTATAATTGTCCTTATATAGTGAGGACTTTACAAGATATAGTGGGCTGTACAGACATTGGGCCTAAGTACAATATTTACTTATATCAGACTATGTCATATGGGCTGCGTTATTTGTCTATTCCTTGTGTTGGGCTTATACCAATATTATCCCCCTCGAGTCAAACCTCCTTGTTAGAGGAAGTTTTGACCGACAAATCTCAAAGGCAGAAGTTGAAAGTGCCTTAGTTAGAATGTCAGCGAGCTGGTCGTGAGAGGAGAGATGGCACACCTTCAAGACTCCGTTTTTAATTCTTTCTCTTACAAAGTGATAATCGAGGGAGAGGTGCTTTACGCGACTATGAAGAATCGGGTTTGAAGCCAGAAACGTTGCTGATATGCTATCGCAGTAGAGGATTGGAGGTTGGGTTAGGCGAAACCCTAACTCGGAGAAGAGGGCTTGAAGCCAGAGGCTTTCCGTAGCTCCGGTGGCTAAAGACTTGTATTCGGCCTCCGTTGAAGATCTGGAGACGGTGGCCTTTTTCTTCGAAGACCAGGAAATGAGATGGCGCCCGAAGAAAACAAGATTACCAGATGTAGAGTGCCGGTCAGAGAGATCGCCTCCCCAGTCAACGTCGGTCCAGATGTGGAGATGGCGCGAGTTGGTTGCAGCAAAGTGAAGACCTAAATCTCTGGTATGATTTAAGTACCGTAGAATACGTTTTACTGCAGTCCAGTGTATTTCTTTTGGATTATGCATGAATTGACAGACTTTGTTGACTGAATAGCTGATATCTGGTCTTGTGAAGTTAAGATATTGTAGTCCGCCTACAATACTTCGATAGAGGGTGGGATCTGAGAAAGGAGGGGAATCTAGGGTTTCTAGATTCGTAGAATTAGACATTAGGGTAGAGATGGGTTTAGCTTGGAGCATGTTCGCCCTCTGTAAAAGGTCAACCACATACTGAGTTTGGCTGAGAGACAAACCGTCACTGGTTCTCTTAGCTGAAACTCCAAGAAAAAAATTTAGATTTCCTATATCAGTAATAGGAAACCTTTGTTGAAAGGCTTGAATAAACTGCTGGAGAACTGTAGTGGAAGAACCAGTAAGGACTATGTCATCTACATAGATGAGTAGGTAAACTCTGTGAGAACCCTGTCTGAAATAGAACAAGGAATTATCTGATTTTGACATTGTAAAGCCAAGTTCCAACAAAAAACCACTTAGCTTAGCATACCATGCCCTTGGTGATTGCTTCAGCCCATATAAAGACCTTTTAAGTTTGCACACATGATTGGGAAAAAGGGAACTTATGAAACCAGGGGGTTGCTTAGTGTAGACCTCCTCCTCTAGATCTCCGTGTAAATAGGCATTCTAGACATCTATTTGCTGTATTGGCCAGTTTAATGTGACTGCAAGAGATAAAACCAACCTGATTGTAGCCTGTTTGACAACAGGACTAAATGTTTCATGGTAGTCCAAACCAGGGGCTTGAGAAAACCCCTGTGCCACTAACCTTGCTTTGCGTCGTGCTATAGTTCCTTGTGCTGTTTTCTTTGTTCTGAAAATCCATCTGACTCCAATTAAATTCATCTGTGAGTGATGGGGAACTAGTTCCCATGTGTGATTTCTCTCAAGAGCATCAAGCTCCTGTTGCATAGCAGTAACCCATTGATAAGTGAGAAATACATAGATTTTTAGGGCTTTAATTCTTTCTATTTTCATAATAATTAATGTCATATTTCTCACTTATCATATGTTTTTCCATGAATTTGTGTATTGATGTGAATTGATACATTTTATGTGTCTAAAACAGGAAAATTACATATATATATATATATATAATATATATATATATATATATATCAATCACGTTAACATCACATATCGATCACGTTAATATCAACATCCAAAACATTAACATGACTGCTATAATATCATTCTCGTATTGATATGTGAATGAATTCACGTCCGCATGAGGATGTGAGAGAGGTCCGCATGAAGAATTTGTGTCCGCATTAGTTACCTCACAAAACAAAGTGGACACACAACAGAGTTGTCCGCGCGATTCTGGGTGGACGGAGGCGCGGTCATGTGAGTTGTCCGCGTGATTCTGGGCGGACAGACAAGCGGACACGGCAGAATTGTCCGTGTGAGTTTAAGCGGACACAGGGGCGGACAGAACTGATTGAGAAACAGTTTTCTTCTTCCTACTTCGTTGCGGCGCCTACCGACAACAAGATAAGGGGCTGCCGACAGTCCAAAATCCTCACGCGTTCTGCACCCAATCCATCTACCTCCCTTATCTTGTTAATCCACTAGCACGCATGCCAGCTCTTCTTCTTTTTCTTCTTCTTCTCTCCTCTATAAAACACTACCACTTCATCAGAAAAACCTGCGCACATTTGCCCGAAGTAACTCTCTGTAATATTCACGTTCTCTCCCAAATCACACTTCTTCCACAAAATTCCATACAGTGCGTACGAATGCTCTTTCTTTCTTTAACTGTATTTTTTAATGGCTGTCGTGCTTACGACGTCTGTTTGTATAATTATGTCTGAGTAAAAACCTTAGCTCCCGGGTTGAGAAGCAAGCTTATTTTACTAAACTGTGTTACGTAGACTTTCTAATAAATCTGTTCAAGCAATATTTTGATTCTCCTCCTTAATGCGCTTAATATTTAGGCCATTTATTAAAGTGATATTTGTAGTTTCTTGTCAAAATGCAGTGTGCTGAGACAAGATTCTAGACAAGAGAAGTCAAACAGGTTAACGACTAGAAGTGAGTTTTCACCTATAGGTTAACCAGTCTCCAATAGGAATTAATAATGCGATTAATTTATTAATAACTTGAACAAGGATTGCGCTTGTTTTAAATTAATCAGGGTTTATTAGACAGGGAACGGTCAATAAACTAATTAAGATTCTTGAGTTTATTGCTAAAGTGGGGAAGTCTACAATAATATAATTGAGTAAAATAGGTGAGCAGAACAACCCGGGGTGCTTCCTTAAAAACAAAAGAGTTTCATAACTGCTATTATTAATCTGTTTTAATTAATTGTTCTTTTTACTGTTTTGTTTACACTAAGTTCTAAACCACAATTTCTCTCAAAAAAATGATAAGTTTCTGTTCAGTAGTCTAATTAGAATTCTCAATTAAATTGCACTATCAGTTAAACCACAGCAAGGTCCCCAAGAGTTCGACACCCCACAATTCCACTATCCCGCAAAACGATTAGGTACACTGCCTAGGTTGAAGAAGTAGTCACATATTTCTACAACAAGTTTTTGGCGCCGTTGCCGGGGACCTCCGGCACGGTTAACTGACAGTTTTTAATTTTATTAAGTTTTCTTATATTAACATCTATCGGACATCGGACATCTAACGGACATCGGACTTCGGACATCTTTACTAACATCTAATTACTAACTCTTTATTTTATTGTCATTTAATTTCTGTCATTTCTTTCCATTGTCTCATTTAATTTAATTCTGTCATTTTTCCATTGTCCTTAACATAATTTCCATTGTCCTTTAATTTCTGTCCTTAACTACTAACTTAAATTTCTGTCCTTAAATTTCTGTCATTTAATTTCAGTAACTCTTATTTCCAGTACTAACTACTAACTTAAATTTCCAGTATACTAACTCCTAACATTAACACTTTAGTTGTTTCTATATATGCGTCGTACTCGATCTGCAGGTAGTCCTCAAAACGATTTTGAACCTGAGATTGAAAGATTTCTCCACAGAGAAAGACGACAACAACGTGTAGAGATGGCAACTCGACAAACTCTCTGCCAATACCAGCAACCGTCAGTTGAAGGGAGGCCTTCTGCTATTGTCCTTCCTCAGGTCACTCAGGCTGAACTAGATGCCTGGCAATTCAAAACCAGTTTCATTACCACACTCTACCACCAGGGCCAATACAGCGGGCTAGATTCAGATGATGCTCCACACCATATCTGCATTTCTTGATTTTTGTAACACTTTTAACAAAACAGGAAGTCTGAACGAACGCATCCGTCTGCAATTGTTCCCCTATTCATTGAAAGATGGCGCCTCCAGGTGGCTGAGAAGTTTACAACCCAGCAGCATCCACAGTTGGGCTGAGTTAGCAAACAAATTTCTGGCGAAATACTATCCCCCGTCCAAAACAAGAGAAAAATTGCTGAGATCACAAACTTCTGTCAAGAACCAGGTGAATCTCTCTATGATTCGTGGGATAGATTCAAAGAATTACAGATATTATGCCCACATCACGGTATGAGTAGCCAGGAGCTTGTTTTATCATTCTTTAGAGGCTTAAATGATTCTAACAAATTGTTGCTAAGTTCCTCATCTGGAGGAAATTTTATGAAAATGACCGGAGAAGAAGCAGTTGATCTACTGGACCAGATGACCGCCAGCACCAGACAATGGTGTAAAAATAAGGGGAGAGGTGAAGTAAAGAAAGAAACCGGTATCTACAGTATTCCCCCGCAGGATCATGTGTCTGCTCAACTAGCTGCACTCACAAAAGTTGTGGAGAAACTAACTCTTAGTCAACCACAACAAAAAGCTGTGAAAACAGTAGCCACTTCCCCATATCTGACTCCCTGTTGCGAAAACTGTGGAGGAGCTCATGAAACCACAGACTGTGATGGTTCAGGTTGCAACAGGACCCTTGAGGAGGTAAGTCTGATTAACAACAGACCACCAAATCCTTATCGAACTCCTACAACCAAAATAATTGGAGGAGCAATCAACAACCATGGAGGAATTATGACCCACAGTCGACAACCAAGGTTTTAACCAAAACCGACAACCGCAGTACAACCGACAACAGGAACAGCCAACCAACTCACAAGGAGACATGGGCGAATTAAAAGGCATGATGAATCAGCTTCTGAAACAAGGTCAGGCGATAAATTCAAAATTTTCTGAGATAGAAGCCAAAGTTGCTGATCAGGCTACCATAACCACGAATTTGGAAAGACAGATAGGTCAGATTTCCCAACAGTTGGCTCAAAGACCAGCAGGGTCACTCCCGAGCCAGACGGATCCAAATCCCAGGGAGCATGCAAAATCAATAACCCTAAGGAGCGGGAAAGAGCTGGTATCCGATGCCCCTGAAACTGAGGAGAAATCTGATGAACAAAAATCTGACAAAGAAGACGTAACAATTTCCAAGGAGAAGGAGTCTCCTGCATCCCTTACTATTAAACCGTCACAGGTTTCATATGATATTCCAATCCCATTTCCTGACAGATTAAAGAAAAAGAATTTGGGACCAATTTGGAAAATTTCTTAACATTTTTAAGAAATTAACTATTAATATTCCTTTTTCTGATGCCTTAACACAAATGCCTATTTATGCAAAATTTATGAAAGATATCTTGTCTAACAGGCGATCTTTACAGGAAAATGACACGGTGAAACTAACCGAAAGAGTTTCTGCAGTACTCTTAAAGAAGCTACCACCGAAGTTGGGAGATCCAGGTCTCCCTATCATTCCTTGCGCAATTGAAGACATAAATTGTGGTAACGGGTTATGCGATTTAGGCGCAAGTATTAACTTAATGCCTTTATCTATATTCAAGAAATTGGGCATAGGTCAATGCTCTCCTACTCCTGTTCAGCTCCAACTAGCTGATCGTTCCATAATTCACCCCGAAGGAAAAATTGAAGATTTAGTGGTTTCTGTTGGCAAGTTTATTTTCCCGCTGATTTCATTGTTATAGACATTGAGGAAGATAAAGATGTCCCACTAATCTTAGGTAGACCTTTTATGAGAACTGCGAGAACTTTAATTGATGTTGAAGGAGGAAAAATAATTTTAAGACTTCATGATGAGCAGGTAGTTTTCGACATGACCGGAACATGAAGCATCCTTCTGATACACAAACTGTTTTTCTATTGACACTATTGACTCTTTAGTACAGGAGACGTTCCTCAGCAGAGATGAAGAAACAATTTTGGAAAGATGTCTTATGGCATCTTGTGAAGCTGAAGACGAAAATCCCGATATTGCTCTCATGGCTGAAGAGTTAAACAAACATAAGCCATATTTCCATCCTACCGACAAGATTCGAGCCAGTAGAAAGAAACGCAGACAGACCAAGCCATCCATCGAAAAAGCACCTACAGTCGAAATGAAACCTCTTCCTCCTCATTTAAAATACGCCTTTCTAAAAAAGCCATCTGATCTACCAGTTATTTCTTCTAAATTGACAGATGTGCAGGAGGAGGAACTTTTAGGGGTGCTACGCCGTCATAAAACCGCTATCGGTTGGTCAATAGCGGATATCAAAGGAATAAGCCCATCTCTGTGCTCTCATCGAATTTACATGGAAGATGATTTCAGGGCTTTAGCACAACCACAGAGGCGTCTCAACCCCGTTCTTAAAGAGGTGGTCAAGAAAGAGGTAATAAAACTACTTGACGCTGGCATTATCTATCCAATTTCAGACAGCAAATGGGTAAGCCCAGTGCAGGTGGTACCCAAGAAGGGCGGAATAACTGTAGTTCCCAACGAGAAAGGTGAGTTGATTCCTCAACGCACCACTACCGGTTGGAGAGTCTGTATAGACTACAGGAAATTGAATACTGCCACACGTAAGGATCACTTTCCCTTACCTTTTATTGACCAAATGCTGGAAAGGTTAGCAGGTCAGGACTATTATTGTTTTCTAGATGGCTATTCAGGATACTTTCAGATCCCAATTGCTCCAGAAGATCAGGATAAAACTACTTTTACCTGTCCTTATGGAACATACGCTTATAAAAGAATGCCGTTTGGATTATGTAATGCACCAGCTACTTTTCAACGGTGCATGATGGCTATTTTCTCTGATTACATTGAAAAATGTATAGAAGTCTTTATGGATGACTTCTCTGTTTTGGTTCGACATTTGACACTTGCCTGGAGAATCTTGATCTTATTTTGGCCAGGTGTGAAGACACAAATCTAGTCCTGAACTGGGAAAAATGTCACTTCATGGTTCGTGAAGGGATCGTGCTAGGACATAACGTGTCTTCCAAAGGTATTGAGGTGGACCGCGCTAAAATTGAGGTAATAGAAAAACTTCCCCCTCCTACTACTGTCAGAGGTATCCGAAGTTTTCTTGGACATGCAGGTTTTTACAGACGATTCATTAAAAACTTTTCCAAGATTTCTAAGCCTCTCTGCACTTTACTGACAAAAGATGCTAAATTTCATTTTTCTGATGAATGTTTAGCAGCTTTTAATTTGTTGAAAGAAAAACTTGTCTCTGCTCCTATTGTTGTATCACCGACTGGTCACAACCTTTTGAAATTATGTGTGACGCCAGTGATTATGCGGTGGGTGCTGTTTGTGCCAGAAATTGGATAAGGTTCTGAGAGTAATTTATTATGCAAGCCGCACTTTAAATGATGCTCAGAAAAATTATGCCACCACCGAAAAAGAATTACTGGCAGTCGTCTTCGCTTTGGATAAATTCCGTTCATATTTATTGGGTAGTAAGGTCATTATTCATACTGATCATTCTGCCTCAAGTATTTATTTGCCAAAGCAGATGCAAAACCAAGGTTGATAAGATGGATACTTCTCTTACAAGAATTCGACATCGAGATAAGGGATAAGAGAGGTATCCAGAATGTGTGGCTGACCACTTATCAAGAATGGAGGGACCAGAGACGAGAGACCCATCAATGAATTTTTCCCGGACGAGGCAGTTTTCACAATTCAAACGGCAAGAGACCCTTGGTTTGCCGATATTGCAAATTATCTGGCTACAAAGATCATCCCAGCTGATATGACTTATCAGCAGAGAAAAAGGTTCTTTTCTATTGTCAAACATTATATGGGATGATCCATTTCTTTTCAAAATCTGTGCAGATGGTATTATCAGAAGATGTGTCCCAGAGACGAGATCAGAAATATTCTTCTCCATTGCCATTCTAGAGAAACCGGCGGACATCACGGTGCAACCCGTACAGCTGCAAAGGTACTTGAATCCGGTTTCTATTGGAACACCCTTCACAAGGACTGTCATGCCTTTGTATCTACTTGTGATCGGTGTCAAAGGCAAGGTAATATTTCTCGCCGTAATGAACTACCCTTGAACAATATGCTAGAAGTCGAATTATTTGATGTTTGGGGGATTGATTTTATGGGACCCTTCCCAAATTCTTTTGGAAATTTATACATCTTAGTAGCAGTCGATTATGTCTCAAATGGGCGGAAGCCCTTGCTTGCTCTACTAATGATGGTAAAGTTGTGATGAAGTTCATAAAGAAGAACATTTTCAGTCGATTCGGTG
The DNA here is from genome assembly GCA_023374045.1 of Limonium bicolor. Classification (NCBI taxonomy): domain Eukaryota; kingdom Viridiplantae; phylum Streptophyta; class Magnoliopsida; order Caryophyllales; family Plumbaginaceae; genus Limonium; species Limonium bicolor. The sequence continues at coordinate 22,940 of JAIOTZ010000099.1, forward strand.
TTCCTAGAGCAATAATCAGCGATGGTGGATCTCACTTCTGCAATCGCCAGTTTGATGCTCTCCTGAAGAAATATGGAGTCCGACATAAGGTTGCTCTACCATACCATCCTCAAACGAATGGTCAGGCAGAGATAACAAATAGAGAGTTAAAATGGATTCTACAGAAGACGGTGAGCTCTTCTCGAAAGGATTGGTCCATTAAATTGGATGATGCGCTCTGGGCGTACCGTACCGCCTTCAAAACACCTATCGGCGTGTCTCCCTACAAACTAGTTTTTGGGAAGGCATGTCACCTGCCTGTGGAATTAGAGCATAAATCTTATTGGGCTCTAAAGGTGTTGAACTTCGATCTACAACAAGCCGGTGAAAAAAGAAAGTTCCAGTTGACAGAACTGGAAGAACTAAGGTACAACTCATATGAAAATGCAGTGATTTATAAGGAGAAGACCAAGCGTTGGCACGATAAGATGATTGCCAAGCGAGACTTCAAAGTGGGAGATTATGTCCTCCTTTATAATTCCAGACTAAAGTTCTTCCCAGGTAAGTTAAAATCCTTCTGGTCTGGACCATTTAAAATAATATCTACCTCCCCTTATGGAGCGGTGGAATTGGACAATAAGAAGGGTGGATCATTTAAAGTCAATGGAGCTCGTATCAAGTTATATATGGGAAACACGTTGGATAACGAAGAAGCTTCTGCGCTTCTTTTCAAAGAACCAGTTACAACTTGAATCACTGAGGTACGGTCTAGCCAAAGACCTTAAAGATGGGCAGCTTGGTAGGAGGCACCCTACTATCTATCTTTTTAATCTGTATTATGTTTATATTCTGTATTTTATTTATGCCAAAAAAAAGAGTGAAATAAAAATAAAAAGAAAGAACGAGGAGAATTAACTTGAGTTCTTCTGGCTGTTTAGAATATTTATTCCAGGTAATATTACGTCATTCTACAGCTGAACTCAAGTGTGGGGGAGCTACTCTACATATTCTGCATGAAATCAGGGGAGTACACTATCCATACCTTGCTCTTTAAATTTAAATATCTCTTATTACCATGCTTTTTGATCATTACCAGGTATTGCATGCCCTGTTATTTTAGCAGGTTAACGACTAGAAGTGAGTTTTCACCTATAGGTTAACCAGTCTCCATAGGAATTGTTAATAATGCGATTAATTTATTAATAACTTGAACAAGGAATTGCGCTTGTTGTTTAAATTAATCAGGGTTTATTAGACAGGGAACGGTCAATAAACTAATTAAGATTCTTGAGTTTATTGCTTAAGAGGGGAAGTCTACAATAATATAATTGAGTAAAATAGGTGAGCAGAACAACCCGGGGTGCTTCCTTAAAAACAAAAGAGTTTCACAACTGCTATTATTAATCTGTTTTAATTAATTGTTCTTTTTACTGTTTTGTTTACACTAAGTTCTAAACCACAATTTCTCTCAAAAAAAAATGATAAGTTTCTGTTCAGAAGTCTAATTAGAATTCTCAACTAAATTACACTATCAGTTAAACCACAGCAAGGTCCCCAAGAGTTCGACACCCCACAATTCCACTATCCCGCAAAACGATTAGGTACACTGCCTAGGTTGAAGAAGTAGTCACATATTTTTACAACGATGTAGGGCATAGTTAACAGTGCCATCAGTCCTTATCAGAGGTCTGGAAGAGTTCGTTTTGGACCGTGTCTGCATAGGATGCTGAGGAGGAGGAGGATGAGAGGGTAAGGAAGGCTGACTTGTTTGTTGGATAGGTGGACTGATAGGGGGTGAAGAAGGTTGGGTAGGGGAGTGTAGTTATGTGGTTGTGTTTAGGAGATGGTGGTCTGGGCTGTTTTGTGGAGTTTGGGTATTTGAGGTGGTTTGAACAGCTGAGGGTGGTTCTGTGTTATTAGGATTGGGAGATAGTGTGGAGGATGAGGGTGGAAGAAGATTGGGAATCAGAAGAGAGTAAGTTCTGAGATGGGGTGAAGGTTGGGTATTGGAGGAAATGTAGGCAAAAGGAAAATCTTCCTCATGAAAAACCACATCTCTAGATATGTACATTAGTTTTGTGGCAAGGTCTAGGCAGTAATACCCTTGATAGTTGAGAGGATACCCCAGGAAAACACATTTGAGTGACCGTGGAGCTAGCTTGTGAGGATTGTAGGGTCTGATGTTAGGGTAGCAAGTGCAACCAAACACCTTGAGAAAGGTGTAGTTGGGATTTTGTTTGTGCAGAACTTGAAACGGAGACTTGTTGGTCAGAACAGAAGAGGGGGTTCTGTTATGTAGGTATACTGCTGTTTGAAACGCATAGCTCCAATAAGAAATAGGCATTGAAGCTTGGGCTAGGAGAGTTATGCCTTTATCAACAACCCTTCGATTTCTGCTTTCCACTAAACCATTTTGTTGGTGGGAATAGGGGCATGAGAGACGGTGAAGAATTCCTTTGCTTCTGAGAAAGGGTGTTAAGGCCTGAAACTCACCCCCACCATCAGTTTGAACAGACTTGATGGTAGATTCAAAATAATTTTCAACAAGAGCACAAAAGTGCTCAAACACCTGCTTGACATCTGATTTAAATTTCAAGGGAAAAATCCACATAAACCGAGAGTGTTCATCCACAATTAACATAAAAAACTTGTAACCATCCACAAAAATAGTGTGGGCAGGGCCCCATAAATCCATAACCAACAAGTCAAAAGGTTCCAGAGATGTATGAGAAGAGGTGGGGTGGGGGAGGGCATGGGTTTTGCCTAAACAACAAGCAGAACAAAACTGTAAAGGTTTGTTGCTAGTGACAGGTAATTGAAAACTGTTGACAGTAAACTTAGTGATAGAGGTAGAGGGGTGACCCAATCTCCAGTGCCAAGTTGTAGGAGAAGTATTGACACTAACATTCAACTGAGGTTGTGTGGATGAGTGAGGAAGACTGTATAGTCCATGCTTAGCTGGTCCTTGAAGAAGGGTAAGCTTGGTTTTGCAGTCCTTCAAAAAGAAATGGTTTGGATGAAACTCAAAATACACATCATTGTCCAAACAGAACTTGTTGACAGATAGCAGATGTTTAGTTAGAGCAGGGCTATGAAACATATCTGTTAACAGGAATTCTTTGTTAGGAGTGTGAATAGATCCTTTACCTTGCTGAGTTATAGGTAAAATAGATCCATCTCCAAGACAAATAGACTCAGATCCAGAATATTCTGTAGTTCCTTGATTAATTCTTGAGCTATCTCCTGTAAAATGGTGAGAGGCTGCACTATCAAGCAACCAATCAGTATTGGAAGCATTATGGTTAATCACTGTAGTATTAGCAGTAAATGATGGAGGAGGAGGAGCCTGGTAAGAATAATTAAAGCGGTGATAGCAGTCCCTAGCTTCATGCCCTTTCTTGTAACAGATTTGACAAGATGGCCTGTTATCAGGCTGTCCAGTGAAGTAGGTGTTGGTGTTGTAGGTGCCACGACCTCCTCCTCTGGAATTGTTTCTTCCACGCCCTCTGGATTTGCCAGATTGGTTACCTCTACCCCTGTTTGACTGATTTGAGTTTCTGTTATCAATAGTAGTAGTAGTAGAGTTGAGAGAGATAGTAGGGTTGGTCTGCTGTTGTTGTTGATTCAGAGTTGCCTCAAACTGTAGAAGACAGCTTAATAACTCAAAGGGAGAGAGTTGAGTCCGAGAGGCCTTGAGAATAGTGGTGATAGGGCTAAAATCAGCAGTGAGACCTTTCATAAGAAAGGTCTGAAACTCATGATCTGCAACATCATGACCTGCCCCAGCAAGAGAGTGAACAAGAGCTTGGGCACGATTAAAAAATGTGGTTATCGTCTCATCATCACCTTTGCTGATGCTAGCAAGTTGGAGATATAAGTTACCCAGATTAGCACTAGTTTGTGCCCGATAAGTAGAATGGAGTCGATCCCATAATTGCTTGGCAGTGGTACAGCCGACAGCAGAGATAATAATGGACTCAGAGAGAGACATGTGTATTATAGATAAAATCAGTTGATCTTGATTTATCCATTTTTTATATTCAGGATTAATCCCAGTTTCGATAACTTGTGCATGGCATGGATGTGAGCCATCCAGAAATTTGAAGAGGTCATTACCTTTGAGAAAAGGGGTGATAGTTGTTTGCCACAAGTTGAAATTTGTGGGAGTGAGCTTAATCAGATTGCCGACAGCAGAGAGGACAAAATGAGGTAATGAAGAAGTGGTTGAAGAACCCATGAGGCCAGAGGATCCACCAGCAGTGTTGCCGGTGTTATGAGAAATGGGGGTGTGCTCACCGTGTTGCTCCGATAGAGTTTGGTCGGTGATGGAGTCCGCCGCCATGGAAACAAAAGTTTACTGTGCTCGTGATACCATAGTAAATAGGGTTAAACAAATGATTATGCCTGCCTTGTATTCTGTGTATAATTGTCCTTATATAGTGAGGACTTTACAAGATATAGTGGGTTGTACAGACATTGGGCCTAAGTACAATATTTACTTATATCAGACTATGTCATATGGGCTGCGTTATTTGTCTATTCCTTGTGTTGGGCTTATACCACTATTATTTAGAAAGTGAACGACTCGAATCAATCATCGAACACTTAGCTCAATAATTCTCATGCAAATTATTCAAAGTTCCCAACATAAATATAAGAACCATCAATTAAGCCAACGACTGATAAAAAATCATCCATGAGGAGAGCTATTACGCCATCAAGGAGATAATTACTCCACGAGGAAAAGCAAGCATTCATAGATGAGTCTGCGAATGAGTTTCACAGACTTAAAGAAATGGAAACGAATGGAAAAAACATACCATTCGGCGGTTAGAGAAGAGTGCTAACTCAAATGAATTGTTCTCAGCCGAGAGACGAGAAACTGAGAAAGGTGTGTAGAGGGACATGTACATATTTTATTTGAAATAAATTCAAAGACATCATTGTCAGTTATAGCTAAGACCAAGGGTTTAATTATTTAATTCCACTCGAGTCTCGAATTGCGCCAACTTTTGGCAACTGTCGTCTCCTGTCTTGCGAGTCAAAGTCAAACTAAATCTCGCTCAAATACCTCCTGATGTAAACCGTCTAATTATTACTTAGTAGAGGGCTGGAGGGTGCATCTGTGAGTGAGCCGAGGTTTTCAGTCGTATCGGTAGAGAAAGTGATGAGGGAACACAAGAATTATTACCGTAAATCTCATTATTTATGTGCAATTTTATTGAGTATTATTGTTTACAGTAAATTATTTAGTGGCATCTCCCACAATTATATTTTAATTATGACTATTGTATCAAATATACTGTAAAAATGTTAAAGTGAACAAGACAAATTTGCACATGACTATAGACATGTCAAATGGGTTATCAGCTCATATCCGTTTAGGTTAGAAACGTGTTTGAGTTAATTAAATTTTCAAATTGATTTTACAGACTACATAAATTTGTCTCTCAAGTCCTAATGCTCCTTAGAACTCTAATAAAAAGAGAAATGGTTATTGTTGTCTTGATTCTTTGTGTTTTCATTTCTGACTTCATTAAGGGGAATTCTTGAAAGAGACTGGGTCATCCATGAATTCAGCGGGAACCACAAGGGTTATTCTTTGCTCCCTTGCTTGTTCGCTTTAAATAATATCTTTAGGACCATGTCAATGTCGACATGTGCAAGGGTTTAACCATCATCATAAAAAAAAACAAATCACTGGAACCCTAGGTTTAGATGTGATGACAAACTTGAAGACTCTATGTGCACAATGACTCTATTGTCAAAATGACAAAGAAACACTGTGTCCACACAAACGGAGTCAGAGCATAGCTGCACAAAATCAGAAACCAAAAATGAATTATTGTAATAATTAGAAGGCCAAGAGATGTGGCGCTGTGAAATTCTAAATTATTGTAATCAAAAGTCAAGTTGTCTGAAATTTTCGCTGGTAGAGTCTGCCAACGTTCTGCAATTCCTAATTCTGAAATTTAGGTCCAAAATAGCTGCTGACCAAGTCACAACAACGTCCATGAATAATGGACATTGTGAATTGTGCCTCAAGTACAAATGTACAAGTTTAACGTTCCATTCATTCAAAGGAAGACGAAAATATCAACACTATACTTTGTCTAGCTTTGCTATATAAAGAAATTTTATAGGACATATTCAGATTTGCTTTACATCTTACCCAATCCTACACTTTGTTGAATGTGGAAGTGGATGACTCGACCTGGTATAATATATTACTTGCTCCATAATACTCAGGGCGGAGACAAGGGGGCGGGTGGGTGTTCGGCCCCCCAACTCCCTTGGGTACATGCTGAAATTAGTTCTAGTTTGTTTGTTATATAGTTTATTTATGTTATTAGATATTTGTTCGCTCCCATAATATTTTGTAAAACATCACTATGATATCATCAAATTCTATTTGTTATCAATTTTATTTCTATCAATATGTAATATTTGTTCTAGAATTATATTGAAAAAAATCATATTTAGTCTATAGTACATAAGAAAACTCTTAATATTTTTATTTTAGCAACATAGTCTAAAGTAATCTGATTATTATGTCAGTCTTAGTAATCATGTACCCCTACTATCCATAATACAAGTGTTTTTAGTTTTTATTATAGATTTTGTAAATTAAAATACTATTAGAATTACTCATAAGTTTTTAGAAAAAAAACTACTAGTTTAAAAGTATAGTTCCATATTATTGACATTATCTTATAATTTTGTATACCTTTTTAAAACGAGAAATAAAAGATAAAACAATTTTTTATTTATTAATTTATATTTCAATTTTAATATAATTTTTATGTTAAACTATATAACTAATATCAATTTTAAAATATAATTACATATATTGAAATATGATATTAATTAAAAAAATTCTCGCCCCCTTGAAGAAATTTTCTGGCTCCGCCCCTGATAATACTCATGCAAATTATTCTAAGCTAAGGACCATCGGTGAAGCCAAAGGCTAATAAAAAATATTCATGAAGAATAGAACGTATGCCATGAAGCAGAGGTATTGGTCCACGAGGTAAGACAAGGAACCACAAATGACACATAGGAGAGAGTTATCAAACTTTGAGTAAAGAGCACGAATGAAACGTGGCGGTTAGAGAAAGTACTGCCTTATGGGTGCAGCTCATGTGCTGCAGGGCGGATATGCAGAAGTGCTACACCCAGTGAATATGAACAGATTAATGCTTCATGAGTTATCAAACGATGTGTTACTTGCATAACGTGTTTGCGGATATTAAGTATAGAGTTAAATAAACTATCAGATTTTTTATTTTTATTTCACTATATCTTAGTAATTATGAGTTAGTAACTTTTTTTCTCTAATTTATATATTCTACCGTACACTACTAGAATATAGTGGTTTACCTACGGAAATTACCGATGTAAAATATTCCGTAAGTAATTACCGACGGAATACCTACAGTTTACAGTGCCAACTCTTGGTTAAGTAATTAGCGTCATAATACCGATGGAATTCCAACGCACTTTTACTGATAAAATTTTCCGTATGTAAATTTGAAGGTAAAGTACGGGAATACTGGCTTATAATTGTGCATATATTATCAAAAAATGACCTACAGATAGATTACGTAGGTAAACAGATGGGATCCTAAGAAATAGTTACCGACGAACACATTCCATTGGTGTTACTGCATCAATATTACCAACGGACTCATTCCGTAGGTAAATAGGCGTGCTGTGGAAAAAAGTTTTTTGACGGACACTTTATGTCTGTGATTACCGTAATAAAAGTATCGACACACACTTTCTGTTGGTGATTACCGCAATAAAAGTACCGACGGAATGTATGTGATTAAGTGAGTGCCTTATTAACTTAAACACTATCGTTTTATACATTTAGATAATCCGTTGGAAATTTTGCTTAAACTGAAACCCAACAGCGTCCAATCTTTCGTTCCTTAGCATCTTTCTCTTTTGTCCATTTTGGAGAACTTCACCTCCCGAACACAACCGCGCAAAAAGTTGGAGAACTCCATCGTTCTCACGCCATCGAAGGAAACTTGTGATACCCCAAAATTTTAAATACAAATAGTATATATTTATGATTATATTAGGTGATTTTCACGCATATTATATGATTTTTAATAAAGAGAATTATATTTATAGAATTCCCTGTTTTGTAAATATGCCAGTTGTCATTTTAAATGTCACAATAATGATCTCAGGTTTGTCTGATTAATTCGGTGTATTTGTTTGTTTCTAACATCGTTGTAATACTAATTGTATAATGTAAATTCTAGTATTGATTTTATGACAATAAATAGGACAACTTTAGTAAACCAGATTTACTTTTCGATATTCCTGACTTCATTTTAATAAATTAGTTTTAACCTTTGATATTTCTGACTTTATTTAATAAACCACTTATCCTTCCAACTCTTGATTTTCTGTAATTTATTCAGCTAGTTTAATTTTCTTTATTAATTAACTAGTTTGTATCCTTTCCTCTTCAATTTCCATATGTCTTCTTATATATAGTGTTATACAATTCTTTTGGATATGCTTGTCATCTCTATTCTGTCTCATTCGCACATCTCTTTCCTTTAAACAAGTCTCACTTTTCTGAGCTAGACAAAAAAAAAAAGATAAAGAAAGGGGTTCTTTATGTGTCATCTATCTTGTACATCTCTCAGTCATACATAATAGGAAACATGAATTCGTGAACAAGGAGTAGCGTGCGGCGTTGGTGGTCAAATATTAAGTGTAGTGTGAATCTTCGCCTGGGTTATGAGTAAGTAATAAATTTTGTAAATGGGTAATAGTCGCCCCAACTACAATATTTTATATATTATGCATTTGTCTTTGGAAATGAGTCTGGATAAAGTGGTTTAAGATTATTATTCTCTTCAATAACAATTTTTCAAGTTATTTTTAGAAGAAAACTTCCTATTTAGCAGCGTACTTTCTTTATGCCAAGTATGATATTATTATATTTTTAAATGCTATGTTCTGTATATATATAGTTTGCAAACCTTGTCTGCATATTATTTTCTGATTAGTTATTACATATTATTAATATCTTTATGTATCTATGTTACATATTAAATCTAATGTATCATATAACTATGTGTATTGAAAATTTTCCAGCTTTAGCTACGTATATATATACAAGAACTTTATGCGTCTATTTGTATGATTAATTAGTTTTGGAACCATAGTGATTGCTCTCTGAACATGAACCGTGGGTAACCGGCTAAGTTATCCCGTAGCGCTGATAAGTGTGAAGTTGATATGGTTTATAGGTGCTAAATTCTTATTTTATGCAACCTTTTTATACGCTTTCTCACACTTATCGTATGCTTTTCATGACTCTTACTTTGGGCAAAAGCTGATACAAATTTATATTTTAAAAGCAGGAAATGATGGTGAAAATACATATTTATCCTCAAGAGCTTTCCAACGCCGCAAACGGGGAGCAAATCGGAGCTCAAACAAAGAATCTAGACCCTGTCGAAGTTTGCGGAAAATAGGCACAAATATACACACGTCCGGACTTATGTCCGACCCAGTTTCTCGGACAAGTTGTAACCTGACCGGCAAACTGGAGCGGACGCTGAGCCGGAGATGACTAAATCTCACCAGTCGAAGCTTTAACGTGTCCGGATGATGTGTCCGACCCTGTGACCCTGACGCGCTCAGAAGGACAAAAATTTACGACCACGAGTGCAACGCGGAGATTTCGATACATATACGCGCCCACCCGGGGTGTCCGGCTAACTGACCCGGACGTAAACCCGGACATCTCACAAACGAGAAAAATCTCGCCTGACACTCTATCTCACGTCCGGCTAACTGACCCGGACAGGTGAGCCGGATGTGTGTATTTTATGTCCAAAAATTTCTTTTTAAAGGGGCATGCGCGAGACAGAGAGGACATTGAGGATTCAACATTCAGATTTCAAAAGAGAGAAGTGAGACCTTTTGGAGACTCAAGAGCGTCGTGCTTCTTCTACACGAGGAGGAGAATTTCTGCTCCGATTTCTTCTGTCTGTTCAACCCGACTCCTTGCAAATCTTCAGATTAACATAGAGATGATTTCTTCACCTTCTTCTCTTGTTATTTCTTATGTTGCTATGCTTGGCTAAGGGAATAAACTTCAGGGAATGGTGGTTGTATATAGTTAGGTTTTGTAGTTTTATTATCAATCGATATGGGATTAAACTTGGGTTTGTTTCTATAACAACCCCGAATAAACATCCAATAGTACGAACAAACTCCTAGCCATATTACCAGATAACTATGCAGCGGATTCTTAACTTCATCCGGGTGCTACAGATGCCAACCACCCACGTGGTTGACAGACCACATTACCAACACCAAGTTACGGTCTGCATGACTGGAAAACAACCCTCAACCAAAACTCATATACAGTATAAGCTACAATTCCCAAATGCCTGGTTTATACAACATAGCTACTGGGTAAACTGAAACTTTACATCCTGAGTTTAGTTCTACAGGTTACAGTACATAAATTAGACAGAACGATTCGTAAGTCTTGTCCAGATGGACTACCCCCATGATAGTCCATCACCTACACTCCGTCACGCTCCAGATGATCACCTGTAAAAATAAAAGACTCAGCAAAACTATGCCGAGTATGAACGTGTGTAGCCCGCATGTTGCCGGGCCACACGACTACTTGGTCGAATATGATTAAGTCCAATTTACATGCTATAATAAAACAGTAACACACCGCATACAACATCAACATGGCAACTCACAACATGTTGAGCATAGAGATAACATCAAGCACCTCAAGCATGTAAAACAAGTAGAGCTTACAAAATAATTTGAATAATGATAATCCTCACAGTGGGATCATTCAACGTTGAGTGTTTTCATCTCTTTTTCTTTGTTTCCATCATGTGTACTTCTCTTTCTCTTTCTTGCACCAGGTCTGGGGATGTAGATTGATTCCCGTGACCATATAGTATGGGTGCTCATCTTTCCTTGCTTCTCATAGATTAATTGTGTGTTCTTCTATTACCGCACGTTGGAGGACGTCTCCTCCATAGCTAGTCCCCCATTCCCGACGTCATGCGCAGAGAAAGCGGAGTCACCTCTAGACTCCAGGATAAGCTCCACCAATTTGTCACTCCCCCATTCTCGACGTCATGCGCCGGGAAAGCGGAGTCGCCTCTAGACTCCAGGATGTGCTCCACATAGAAGGGCGAAGGATCTGATGCAGATACCAACTCCCGAATATTCCATACCGCGCGGCCCAAGATGTCGTCCTCCCGGGTTATTCTCATATTCCACCAATTGAGGTTTGCTCTTCATCATCATTAATGAATAGACACCATAGTGGGTGTAATGGTACGTCCTCAATGGTTAAAGAGGAGTTCCCCTCGTAGAGTTTTCTTTGTTTTCATAGTTCGTTGTGGTTCATCTCAAGTTCCATACACGCGAAAGGGACTAAACTACTGTGTGCGCGCAAGTATATGCCACAAGGATATATAACAAGCATATAAGCAAGCCACAAGAACAATCCAATTTCATGCTTTAGTCTTATAGTCATTGTCAAACAAAGCACACAGCACACAAGCCGTGTAACACGACAACATACGAACCACACATGTCCATACCTGGTTCAGAAGCAAAAAGGTTGTCTCACACGCCGGGTCCCGGGTGGCGTTCGTTACGGCCCTATCGTTATTAAAACCACTTGTCAGTTTATGATTTTATGTGACAACCATCTTCCTAAGTTATCCCATTTTTTTTCGGGTGTTATTCCCTAGGTGCATTTTTGAATGTTCAACTAATATTATTCCTTAGAAACTTTCTTAGTATTAACCTTAGACTTTTATTTAACCTCTAGGACATTTACATCGTCGTTACACTTATGTTCCCGCTCGTCGTACATAATCTCATTATATTATTTACCTCATAAATCATCACTTTAATTATTTAAACTCTTATATTATACCTCTTGATTAATTTATTTTATTACTTAAATTTCCAAAAAAAACTTTCTAGGTTTATACCAATCCCCTCAAATATTAAAATCCCCATTTATGCCCAAAATTTTCGATAGTTACATATACTCCCATAATAATAATTTTTGTTATTCTTTTTGACTTAATATTAATTTAAATACTTAGAATAGTTATCCTTGTCCTTTTATTTTGGTCAACCCTCTTATGTGGTCAAGGTTGACCAACTAAATTATTCTTTGACCAATTTTGGTAGCATTTACGAAAATACCCCCCATAGTTTCCTCGTTTTACAATTTACTCCTTTTATCTTATAAAATTCATATTTTATACTTATAAAAATCCAAGGACTATTCCTTTCGGTCATCGTTACTATTTATTCCTTATATTTCTTTTATTACACCTTGACCTCATTTTTTTTTGCTTATTTATATAAAGTGTATATATACATACATATATATATATATATCTTTTTATATACGGTTTTAAGAATTCGTTTGAGTCATAAAACAAGTTTATAAATATATCTAGTTTTTTTCTAAGATGTTTCCCAAATAGTTATATTTACTATCATGATAGATTTTCCACCAACAATTCATATAACCTCATAAATTTAATAGTGACTATTTAAATCGCAAAATAATTATTCTTTACATGGTTTAGATATATGGCCTTAAAAATAGCATAGTAATTACTTTAAAATAGTATTCAAATATCACTAAAATTTTGCTATGACCACGGTTGTAGCGAGTTTTACGAAAAAAATATCTTTCCGTTTAATCTCCTTCCTTATTTCACTCATAACAAAATTAAGGAAAAATTACAGTGCCCACCCACGGGGTTTTGGGATTTAACACTGCCCACCCACGAACTTTGAAAATTAACACTGCCCACCCATAGACTTATACTGTTTTTACTTCCGTCACCATTTTACCACACATCCGTTAGTTTAGTTTAGTTGACTGTCAAACTTATGTTGACAAAACAAACCACACTTCCGTCACTCTCGCTTCATCACTGTAACGCCTCCAACGATCCACAGTGACACCATCCTCATCAACGCCACGCTACACCCGCATCAACATTCATCCATCTTCAACCACGTCCATTCACCGTCGAAACCATCTTCACCACCACCTCCATTCATCTCCGTCGCGATTCACGCCCGTCGCATCCCATCCAACACCCGCCATCACCACTGTCGCCACGACCACATCAGACCACGCCCGCCTTCACCACACTCACACCACTGCAACATCTCATCTTCACCATCATCGTCTTCACCGTAACACTCTGCACCACCAACAACAATCTCTCCCCATTCACATCACCACCACCACTACCTCAAGTCACTGAAAACCGATGATGAACTATTCGAAGAAGATCAAGAAGGAATCCGTACCGAACTCGAGAAACTAAAAACAGAACAAATCATAATGGAGAAAGAAATCGAAAGAAGTAACTGAAGCATTGGAGGAAGCGAAAATGGCGGAAACTTCGGCACTTCGCCATCGACTCCTCCAGTAAGTTTTACTCTACCTGTTATGCTTCCTTCACTGTGTCTGCGTGTTTCTCATCGTGAAAAATTGACTAGGTCAACCAAAACGTTTCTCATCTTCCAGCAGCCTCCGCGGCCAAGTCAGAGACTTCCTCTTTGTGTTGTGCGCTGCTCTCGTCAGCGGCGTCCTCTACCTCTACTCATCTCGCATGGATACCTAATCGCCACCATACAGAGAATGAAATAGGAACGGAGCCATGGTTTTATTCGACAGTTTTAGGGGAGGAAGAAGGCAGTGAGCCAAGGCTTTGTTCGACATTTTAGGTGTGCAGATTTCTCACGACTCCATGAGCGAAGTAAAAGAAAGTCGCAGAGCACGCGTGTCCTCCTTCGCAAGTTGGGTTGCGAAAACTTCTCGTGAAAAGGATGAAGATGATAGGAGTGGACGTTCCCTGTTTCGTCAGCTAGGTTGCAAAATATCGTTGTGAAGAAATTGAAGAAGGCAGAAGCAGACATTCCTTGTTTTGTTTCGCCAGCTAGCTGCAGGATGCCGTCGTGAAGAGGTTGAAAGGAGTCGGACCCATATGCTACTTGCTTCTCCAGCCACGTGAAGGGAATGAAGATGCGTGAGCATGTGTGCTCCGAGTTCGCCCAGTTTGTTTGCAAAATTACCCAGAATGAAAAGAATGAAAGAGGCACAGGGCCGTGTATGTGTGTGCTTATCGGGAAATTTCCCGAGCCGTTTATGGCGATTCGGAGTGGGAGGATTCAAAACAGGTGACGGAAGTGTGGTTTGTTTTGTCAACATAAGTTTGACAGTCAACTAAACTAAACTAACGGATGTGTGGTAAAATGGTGACGGAAGTAAAAACAGTATAAGTCTATGGGTGGGCAGTGTTAATTTTCAAAGTTCGTGGGTGGGCAGTGTTAAACCCCAAAACCCCGTGGGTGGGCACTGTAATTTTTCCCAAAATTAATTACATATTATCCCTTCAATATGCAGGTAGTTATTAGCCTTTCAACCTTCTGGTTTCACGCATTGATTCCCTCTTCTTTTCTAATACACTTCATAGTGTTACTAAGTAGTTATAATCGCTAGGGATATGGTCCTGCATCAGAAATTTACATAGCTAAAAAAAATCCACTTATAAATTTATGAATTGCTATTTAGAGCTCCAAAATAATTATGTTGACATGGCCTACATATATGGCCTTCAAAATAGCAAAATAACTATTTCAAAATAGTGTTAACATGTCTATAAAATCCCGCTATGAATTAATAACCCTACTAATATTTCCCTAGGGTGCTCATAAACGGTTATGTTATTAATAAGTTCATTTGCCACCAGAATTTGTATAATTCCTCTCCTCATCCCAAAATTCAAAAATAAAAAATTTTAGGCTCCACAAAAATAACATAGCATTGCCTAAATACAAGACCTTAAATATCGTATAACAGTAACCTCCAAGTGTTATCAAATGTTCTCACCCTTACTACACTCACGGTTTACTTAACCAAACATTTTATTATAGTTACTAGCTTATACAGATTTACCTTGCTAGCTTTACCTGTTGGTTAACTCATAACCAAATGGTACTTTGGTTACCTAATGCTTCGGAGTTTACTATTTATGATCCCAGGGTAGTTCTTTACATATTCAACATCAGGAACCACCAGATTTGTCCTAGTAGTTACTAGCTGATTATCACTGGCACTTCCCACCGTGTTTGGCAACACACAAAAAGAACATGTTTTTAGTTTCTCAAGCTTACCAGCTCGACATCACAGTCGCTCCACAACATATGGTAATTTCCCAGCTCACTGTTAGAATGTTTGATAATCAACTAACGAACACCAGGTTATACTTATTTAGTTTAGTTTTAAGACATGATAAGGGTTACAACCTTGGGCTTCGAAGCTGTTTTTCCATGGGTTTGTTGCTGGGCTTCTCTCAGTTAACTCTCGGCACTAGACACCATCAGATACAAGTTGTAACACCCCTACTAATCCTGCTCCTAAAAACAATATAATCGCAGCGGTAAATAACAGATTGTCGTTCTAATGGTGTCACTGTTATCACTCGCTCATACGGGTGATAAAGAATTAACTGATAATCAACATGCGAAACGTATTCCCGCAGTGATCACAAGAGATAGATAGCAGTACTTAAACAATTTAAAGCAAATCCAACAACAACCAATTATTACAGACCGTACTCGTGAGCATCTAATCCAAATTACACCTCGGTTACACAACCCGAGTCCAAACCAACAATAGTATCAACCGTACCAAGTTTAAACCAACTGTACTATCACAATAGTCACGCCTCGCGTCGACCCACCAGCTAGTCACCTGCATAAGAAGTGGTTTGTGGTATGGAATCAGCCCCTGCTGAGTATGTTATCACATGCCCCGTCATGCCCCCTCAAACCCCTCAATTATTTGGTCGAGAGCATGAGATTCGTTACATGCAATACCGTTTTAATATATAAACTGTAAAACAATTAACAATAACAACCATACAATAACACAACCGTCAATACACATAATATACCATAAGTATACTAATGAACAACAAAGCGAAACAACGAGAATAATGAACAAGTATTAATTCTCGTCCATGGTGTAGAAACCAATATTGTTCGCCACTGTACAAGTCTCAACTGTATTAATTGTTCAGTTATACCTAGTGATAATGTCTCGTCAAAACGACATGTCTCTAAATTACCCATATATTATGGCGGGTCACCCACGGCAGTAGCCACTCCAACGGTAGAGTCTCCGACTAACGAGCCATTCTAGCTCACGGGAAATTTCCTTGATACTTACGGACCCGTACGCGGACATCCTGGTATCGTTTTTGTGATCACAGCGCTCACCAAGAGCCACATCCTCTTGGCTTTACTTTCTTTCCATTAATTAATTATACCATCGCATCGCATTACCATTTTTTTTAACACAGCAGACTAAGGTCATTAGTCCAATCTGGAGTCTGTAAACTCGGGATCCAGTGTTAGATACGAGAGCGGCGTTTAAAAAGACCAATGCTCCGTATTAAAGTCTTGGATAATATGTATATCTTATTATCCTAGTGCTACAACGTTTTTCTGACGTTCCTTATATTTCATATAAGATAGCACCATAGCCGCTAGTTCGTTTTATATATAGGTTCATATATACGAACCAATACTGTTAACTCAACAACAGTAAATAATAAGCAGCTATAAATATACAATTCATGCATATTAATTATCACATTCAAACAAACAATCTTATCACAGATCACACAGAAGTCTGAACTGAGGAAGCCCTCAGAAACAATCAGAGACACATAACAACATACCGTTCACCCTGATTGTGTTACGGTGGAGTATGAATCAGCAAGATCCTATGCTCGTGTTCGTCTAGCAGTCTAAACAATACATAATGCTACTGATTAGCATCCCGTATAACAGTACAACTCTACGGTACCCCGTACCGCCACTAATACCTCCCGGTTAATCCCCCGTTATTCACTGTCAACGTTGGTCGGGTTTTCAGCTTAACTCGAGATTTGGGAAAACGTTATATTACAAGCGTAGTCTTGTCTCGTATATTTTTATACTTTTTGTTGAACTTTGTTATCGCATGTACATTTGTACATCCTATAGTTTGTGATTGCATGTATGATTCTTTGTCATGTATTATACATCTCACCTTAGTATTTTTTTTCTAAGGTTTGTTTTTTTTTCTTTTCCAAGTTCAATATGGTATAATTCATATGTAAACCATACTTTCAAATATATCAATCCTTATTATCACATGTATACTCTTAACATTAGAATTCCATATCCAATGTTTGTAATTCTTTTTCCCTTTATCTTATATCATTTTAATTATGAAAGTACATGGTTATTAAACCATATTATATTTTTCCACCATAACATATATTTATTAATATACATGTATTATGGAACCCCTTATTATATGGTAAGTCTTGATAATATATATATCCATTCTTTTTAATGAATACCTCTTATATTATAAACGTTATAACTCTTATAACATTAAAACCATATTATAAATTTCACTTAAAAATGTTAATATTTCCGAACAGTACTTTTTTTTCCTTAAGTAATTACAAAATCCACCACATAATTAATATAATGTTATATTTAACTATATAACATATATTATGACACTTTAATTATAACAATATAACATATAGTTGTAAATTGTTATATATTGCCAAATAGCCTTATATTTTCGACTTTCAACATACACCACTAAACTTCTATAAAATCACAAATCCACCCTAAAAATACATTTCATTTTTACACTATATTAATACCTTATATTATAATCCTTAAACCTTAGTATATTAACCTATAGTTTTAAAGCTATAATTTTCGAACAGCCCCAAGGACTGTTTTAATTAAATTCCCACCAAACTTTGTAAATACCAAATCTTCCCAATTTATAACACATAGTTTTCCAATGTCATTAAAACTATAATTATACATATGTCTTTATAAAATCTTATATAACTCCAAAAATTACCAAACTTTACCAAAAGGTTAAACATCATTACTAACCTTATACTTCTCTAAATCTCGGTTTACCACATATGTTACCATTTGTAACAATATTATGAAATATCTTATATTATACTTATATAATTCATATAAACTCCAATTTAACCAAATCAACTTCTAAAAATTCTAATAAACCTAAGGTTTGTACTAAACTCCATTTAGTACCCCACGTTTTCGGAAATCACAATATAGCCCATCTCTTATAAATCTTTTACAATTAATACTTATCTTAATATAAGGTAGCATTTTAATTTCTAAAATTCTCCAAACTTGGTCAAAGTCTCCTATATAGTCAACTTGACTTCTAATACCAAATTGGACCCAAACCTTTCGGTAATTACAAAACTTCACCCATACTTTTCATTTTTACAATTTTGACCCAAAACTTTATAAAATGTTATAATTTTTATTAAATTCATTTAAAAACCCTAAATTCCTCTAAATTAAGCCCACGGCTTTATATTTTCCAGTAATTACGGTTTGGCCCCAAATTTAATTACATAAGCATAAATCTAACTAAATAAGCTTATAAACTTAAATTAAATGGCCTAATGACATGGCCTTATTACAACCTTGAACTTGCAAAATAAATTACACTTTAAATGTCTCAAAATATAGTATAACTACGGCCTCACCATAGCTTAAATATTTTTCCACATAATTTGACCATTATGTTAATTAAATCTCTTAAATGACTAGCTTAATTTGTCATAGTCATTTTTTTCCATTTCTAGGTTAATATAACCCATATTATAACTCCACTCTCGGCAATATTATATAAGCTTAGAAATTATAAAATATAAGTTTTAAGGGTTTATACTGTTCCTCCTTGTATGAACTCGGCCACTGAAGGAAAATTCACAAATCATTTAGACATGTTTAATACACCAAAATAAGATATGGTTATACTCCAAGCTTGAGCTTAACCATAAGGAATAATTAATGTAAGATTTAAGGCAAAAATCACCTTAAAAATGCAAGGGAACTTCTAGATGGATTCGGCCTGAATTTAAACACACACAAGGGTTAGATCCACCATATAAGCTTAGGAAATAGTTAGACAACAACAAACTGCCTTGGTATTAGGTTTTACCTTGGAAAAATTCCTTAAAGAAGGGTATTTGCTTTAGATCTCGGCCTCCCTTGCTCTAAATGGCCAACCGTCACAGATTTACATGAATGCTTACAAACTGAGATTCAGGTAACATAAATAATGACTTACTACTACAGTGTTGAATAAAGGATATCTATTTCCATCCATTCAGGTAACCGTAGACTGTGTACTATTTTCATAATACACATTGGGTATAGTGAATTTTGTGTATATTTCTTTTGTTTCTTTGGAACTAATTAGTTGTTTAAATATCTTGTGGTTTTGAAAGATTAAACCAAACTTCACAACTTATCCCAAAAGGTTAAGTTGGTTGTATTTGTTACTCATTTGGCTGATTATCGCTTAGTCTTATCTTAATGAATTATGCTCTGTATTTTCAGGATAAGGTATAATATGAGAATTATAAAACATGATGCTCCAAGATGTAACGGTTCTAGATTGTTATCAGGCTATCAACTGTTTGTTTGTTCTGGATTAACTGCAAGTTCCTTTCACTTTTGACAAAACTATAGATGAAAATATGTCCTTTATTTGAAAAATATTGTTATATTCAGTTGGCAATCCTTGCCGTTAATGTCCAAATGTTGCCAGTGCACTCCTCTCCATCTCTCATTTGAATAGACTTCTTGCAACTCCTGTGTTGATTTAATTGCTTTGTGTAGAAGACATACATGCCAAAATATATTATTGCAGCTTGATAAGCTACATGCATTTGATATAATTATGAAAAATATCAAAAGATTAAGTATTACAGAAATCTTTCTTCCTCCTTTTGATGTTCATTGCCTATTTCTATAAGTTGAAGCTTACCAGTTTCTTGTTTCATTTTGTTTAGGGTTCAGGGTTAAGGGTTTGGGGTTGGGGTTTGGGGGGTTTGGTGTTTGTAGGGTTTGGGGTTGGGGTTTGGGGTTTAGGGTTTGGGGTTTAGGGTTTGGGGGGTTTAGGGGGTTTGGGGGTTTGGGTTTAGGGTTTAGGGTTTGAGGGTTTATGGGGTTGGGGGTTTGGGGGTTCGGGGGTTGGGGGGTTCGGGGTTTTGGGTTCGGGGGTTCCAGGGTTCAGGGTTCAGGGTTTCCAGGGTTCAGGGTATGGGTTCGGGTTTGGGGGTCGGGGTTCAGGGTTTGGGTGTGGGGGTTGTGGGTTGTGGGGTTTGGGGGGGGGGGGGGGGGTTGGGGGGGGTTGGGGGTTGGGGGGTTGGGGGTTTTGAGGGTTTAAGGTTGGGGGTAGGGTTTAGGGGGTTAGGGTTTGGGGTTAGGGTTGGGGTTTAGGGGGTTTAGGGGGTTTGGGGGTTTTGGGGTTGGGTTTAGGGTTTTGGGGTTTTGGGTTTTTTTGGGTTTTGGGGTTTTGGGGGTTTTTTTGGGGTTTTTGGGTTTTGGGCGTTGTTTGGGGTTGAATGGGGTGTTTTGGGGTGTTTGGGGTGTTTGGGGGTGTTTTGGGGGTGTTTTGGGTGTTTTTGGGGGTTTGGGGGTTTGGTTTGGGGTTTGGGTTGGGGTTGGGGTTCTCACGCCATCGAAGGAAACTAAAGTTGGTTGATTCTTCGTGGTGCTCAGAAATGTATCTAGAATGCATCTGAAATATCGTTAATGAATTAAATTGGTAATTATAATTTAATTACCTATATATGTATACAAGTAATAAATAGAGGAATAAATCTATATAAACATTATTACGACTTAAGGGAATATAAAACCTTAATCATATCTGTATAAATGATTATGTGGTCTAAGACAATTATACAGGAAAGGAGAAAAATAAATAAATAATTAAACAAAGAGTTAATCGATTTAATTATGCTACAATATACCTTGAGATTTAAAGGTATATTTATAAAGAGAAATTACTTGATTAAATAATTTATAGCATGTGATATATATTATTACATGAAATAATAGGATGAAATTAATATGTTGAAGTGTGAAAGATTAATAACCTATTAACTTAATTTATGAGACTTTATGAACATATGACCTAATTATAAATCTGATGGTCATACTAGTTTATTAAGTTACAATTTAGGACTAGATAGGGCCCAAATCTGCTAAAAAAAAAAATCTAAACCCAAATAGACCCAAATCGGTGGCCATGATAAGAGCCCAACTTTCTTATTTATCCTACTAAACTTAAGTTATCTAACCCTAACCGGCGAGAGAGCAAACTGCTCGGCGCTTCTACTCATCCCTTTCGCTTCTTTTGAAACCCTACTATCTACTATTCTCTCATTTCCCTCATACTGCGCCGCTTCCCTCTTCTCTTTCCCTCAATTTCTTTTCCTTCACTTTCGATTATTCTGCAATCCTGACTTAAGGAACATCGCCTCCCTTCCTGCTCCCTCTCATTTTTCTTCCACAGAAAACCTTACTGACGAACAATTTATGCGCCTCTCTTCTTATTCTTCTTCTTCAATATACTTCGCTGTCCTTGTGGAGATTCGACTGGCGAAACAAGGAATATACATCTCAGTTCCTCTTTGTGTTCGCATCAATTTGAGAGAGGGCTTGGGGACCAAAAAAAAAATTCTGAGAGAACCGGTGGTGGTGTTTCCATCTCGGTTCAAAAAATTTGAGGTAAAGTTCCATTTTCTACTGGATGGTTCCTCAGGAGATTTTATCGTTTGAATTCCGAAACCCCATCCTTACCTTTCCTTTATTTGCTCTTAGTTTTGCATATGGAAACAGTCAAAACTTGTTTGTTGGGTTTGGGTCCGATTAAAAATTCAAGGGAAACGAATGAACCATAACCGAAAGTGTAAGTCTAGATTTATAGTTTTTGAGCTTTGAATCTTTAATATTCCAGTTATGGGACCTTTACCTAGTTTTAACTACTCTTTTATGTCAAACAGGGGCCGATAATTGAAGAGATAAACCCACTCTTGGAAACCCATGAAGGTTGGAGAGTCAACATTGTATTAGGTTATTGCAAATCCGTTTTTTGCTTCTGGTTATACCCTTGAATTTGGGTTTGCTTGAGTTTTGGTTAATTTCTGGAAATTAGGGTTAATTTGAGGAAGAAGGTTAAGAGTTAATTTGGTAGTTTAGTTCGAAATTAGGGTTGGTTTGAATTAGGTTAATTTCTGGAAAATTATTCAAGTTGAAATCACGGTGAATATGAGTATTTTGATTGTCTGGTTAATTCGAATGTGGGGAAGTTGTAAAATCGGAAATTAAGGTAAAGTTGTAGTTTACATTTTAAGATTATAATTTCTGTAAAAATTAGGTATGTATATGTAATTTAGAAAAGTGGGGGGTGGGGGTTGGTAACTTTAAAATTATGTTTAGTTTATGGTTTCGGTAAAAAAAAGTAGAGATCGATTAGTTAAGGTGTATGCCGACAAGTATGTATGTAAGTAATAATGGAGTTTAATAGTTGGTGACATGCGTGTAACACATTATGGCTAGATTAACAGCCTATTGAGTTTAAGAGTTACAGACCTTATTTAAGAGTTTCATTCTAAAGTTACAATAATTAATACTGTTAAGTTAAGAGTTTGGTGTTTCATTATTATTCACTATTTCATAACATATTTATCTAATGTTATTGTATGGACTAATCTAACAAAATTAGTCTCCCCTTTAATATTATTTAAACCCAAGAATTTTGATCTCGTGAATTATTAGACCAAGATCAAAGGCTATCTATAAGACCCAATCTAGTAAACCTTTTCGGCCATGGATCTTAGACAATTCAGATACATAATTGGACCCAATACCAGAGGTCCAATCTCTAGACGGTCCTAATTATTATTTCATTTCTGAACCAAACAAATAACTCCTTTCATCTCTGTTTGGTTAGTTTGATGTCGGTTGAATTGTTTCTTGTTTTTGCTTCTGATTTTTGTCCGAAAAAGTTGGATGTTTGTTGTTGTAAATTTGTTCAGAAAGAACTAGGTTTTGTGACTGGTAAATTTTTGGGCTTTGTTTGGAGTTTTTACAAACAAAAAAAATATTAGGGTTTTGGTGATGACTTTGTGTACGAGACATTTAAGGTTTAAGTGAGTTTTGAGTGTTGTTGGAACTGAAAAATTAGGGTTGCTGTGACATTTTGTTATCCGAGTAGATTTGGGTGTGTTTATGAACTGTAAAAATTAAGGTTTATTAAATGTGTAAAAAAATAGAGTTCTGGTGGGTGAATTAAGTTCTGAAAATTTGTATTAAGACTAGGGATAATGATATGGTCAAACTTAGAGTTTGTGGGTAGTTCAAAATTGGGGTTTAATTTGAATATTTCTGAATTTGAGTCTTAAATTAGGTTAAAAATTGTATTAGGGTTAAACTGGAAAATTTTTGGTCAAAATTGGTAATCCGGTCAAGATTGGAGATTGGTCAAAATAGGTAATCCGGCCAGAATTGGAGATTGGTCAAAATTACTATACTGGTCAGAATTAGGGTTTTATCAAAATTCGGTTGGTCAAAATTGGGAGTATAGGTCAACGATAAATTAGGGTTGAAGATGTTAGAAATTTGTTGAGTTAAGAATTGGGGCTTTAATTAAAAAAAAAAAAAAGAAATGTAATTCAGATAAGTTAGAGTCAAATTTTGAAATTAGGTCATAAACTGTGGTTGTGATAGATCCGAGATTAAAAGCTTATTTGGGGTCTTTTGGTAATTCTGAAAAATCGGTTAATTGTAATCAATAGTTATTGGTGTATTATGTTTCAGATATAAGTTTAGAGTTATTTTGTTAATTAATTTATGTCATAACTGTTTTATTATATGGGCAAATTTAATTGGGTTATTGAAATTACTATATTGAAATATGGGCTAACTAGTTAAGTATTAAGCTAGACCCAAATAGAAGATAAGTAAAGCAAACTTGGGCTACTAAATTAATAGGCCACTTTATCCCAAAATTGTAAACACAGTCCCAAAATAGTGTTGACCAGCGACCAAATTTGGAGTGTTGACCCTATTGACCTGATTGTCAATTAAGTATTAGATAGAAATTGGACATGAATAGAATGTGTGGGCTTGAAGGGCTAGGCCCATTGATTGAGTGATTACATTGACCTTGATTGAATTAATAGGTTGACAACATCGATCAACCAACTAAATTGACCAAGGGATCAAGTTGACTAAACTCATGTATTAAATGAGAGTTCAAAGTTTAATAATACCAAGAGGTCAATTATAAAATTAGTAATAAATTATATTGTTATATATATTGATATATATATATATGTACAAGGGCAATGGCCTATGAATAAATGTAATATCATATGGATTAGAATCCTAAGTAGAGAATTTAGGTTTCGTAACATAATTCTAGTGTGGTTTAGACTAATCCCAAATATACTTGAAAACCTGAATAACAACAATAAACGATTAAGGGATTAATCACGGGGTTAATATCGAGGGGTTAGTGATTGTAAGGAATACCAATTCTGTTGAATGATAGTAAATTAATACTTAGTGGTATTTTCCAGGGATACGAGCTAGAAGCTACGAGCTATACGGGAGTAGAGGACAAGCGTGATACGTCACACTAGTATTGTTCAGCGGTGAACGGTATGTTATTATGTGATTTGATTATGTCTGAGGATTTCCTGGGGTTTGGATGTGTGAACTGTTTGGTAAGAGGATATGTGTGCTTGTATGCAAATGTGCTTTATGATTTATCTTTCGAATATGTGCGACATTATTTATATGCGATAGTCATTCAGACTAGGACAGATAACGAAACATGTATATATATATATATATCTCTTAGATTAAGATATGAGTAGTGATAGAGAAACATCACTCATGGATGGATAATAACTTAATTTAAATTGTCCTAAGATAACCTAAGAAGATACCTTAGGTAAAGAGAGACGGGAATGCTGTCCTCAAGAGGAAATGAACTCCAATACGGTAATACACTAGATCACTTCTAGGTATATATTAAAAGGTCCACATACATTCAAGAGTAGTCACTATATAACCTAAGATTGAAACTCTATGGTAATCCTAGGGGAGAGAATAGCCACTCAACATAGAGTGTCGGTGCTTTGTTATCGAGGGAAAATGTTGTACAGAGCTAGTTAGACAACACATAAATAAGGTGTTGGACATTTGAAGAAGATAATCAACAAAACTCAGTGCATAAGATGATAGTGGAATATGTTTTAGATATCGAGAAAGAGGATAATGGTGTGGAATCCCTATGTGGTCATCAATTGAGCTAGCCCATCCGTGAAGTGACAAAAGAGATGTTTGGAGAGTGTAAAACTAGCTTGCAACCAATAACACATTAGGGTGGAATAAGGAAGTGAAACAAGCTATGAGGAACAAAAGGGAATGCTTCCAAACTTTGAAGAGTGGAATTGTGGAGAACATGAAGTATAAGGAGGCTGAAAGAGATGTGAAGAAAGCTATAAGGGAAGCTCGAGGAATCATGACAATGAACTAATTAAGGTGGTCTTGAAACAGGAAGAAAAGGACATCTATAGATGTCTGCGTCTTAGGATCACAACACTTGAGATTTTGAGAAAGATTAATGAAAGATGTTGATTGAAGGGTCTTAGTTGTAGCCGAGGAAATAAAGGGGAGGTGGAGACACACTTCAACCTGCTGTTCAATGAGAACCAAGTCCAAGATGTTGGTGATCTTACCTTACAAGAGTATATGGTAAACTGGGATTGTGTGAATGAGGATTCAAGAGATAGGAGAGAAAAAGGCCTTGAGAAAGAAAAGGCAGAAGAAAGCAAAAAACCAAATAACTCACCAATTGAAGTGTTGACGAGCTTTAGAGAGAGAGCTCAATTGGCTAACACTTTTCTTCAACAACATTTGAAGAAACAACTATATGCTAATAAGTTGGTGAAAAAGCACTTTCACCCCTTTATTTAAGATTAAGGGTTATGTACAAGAGTGTGCAAGAGTATATTAATGACTTAGTGCAAGTAGTTAGGAGTAATGATCAGTTTACAAGCATTAAAGTGATGAAAGGAAATGAGACTGTAGTAATAACTAGTGTGTATGGGCCATATGTTGGATTAGATGCAACTTAACAGTTTTGAGATGGCCTCGAAAAAGTGGTGTAATGGGTGCCTAGGGATAAGAAAGAAAGGGCATCATGGATTATGATTGTGTGTGGAGGACTTGGTGTTGGCACTAGATATGAAGCAAAAAAAAAAAACATCTTGGTTTTTGCTCTTGCATTAGAGTTTGGCCTTTATAAACACCTAGTTGAAAAAGTGAGAGACTCACTCGGTTACTTACAGAATTGGAGCTATGAGCACTTAGATAGGCTACATTTTAGTTAGAACTACCTAGAGACCTATCTATACCAAATATATGGTTATCCAGGTGAGAGAGTAGCCACTCAGCATAGGGTGTTGGTGGCTTCTATAGAGATGGAAAAGGTGTACTTGACAAGTTAAACAACACAAAAATAAAGTGTTGAACACTCCAAGAAGAGAACCAACAAAACTGTGCATAAGATGATGGTGGAATATGTTTGAGATATCAAGAAACAGAATGTTGGTGTGGAATCTTTGTGTGGTCATCAATGGAGCTAGCCCATCAAGAAAGTGGCAAAATAGGTGTTTTGAGTGAGTAAAATTAGCTTCCTTGGCCAACAGACACATTATGGTGGAATAAGGAGGCTAAAAGAGAAGTGAAGAACGCGGTAAGGGAAACTTAAGAAAACGTGACCATGAAACAGGGAAAAAAGGCCTTGAGAAAGATAAAATAGAAGAAAGCAGTAGACCAGTTAACTAACCAATTGAAGTTATGAAGAGCTTGAGGGAGTGAGGGCTCAACTGGCTAGTGGTTTTCTTTAACAAGGTTTGAAGAAACAACAATATGCTAATAAGTTGCAAAAGAGTACTTATATCCCCTTATTTAAGATTAAGGGTGATGTTCAAGAGCCTGCTAGAGTATATAATAATTTAGTGGAAGTGCTTAAGAGGAACGACCAGATTATTAGCATAAAATTGATGAAATGAAATGAGAGAGTAACAATAACTAGTGCCTATGTGCCATAAGTTGGGTTAGATGCCTCTTCAGCTCAACAATTTCGAGATGACCTAGATGAGGTGTTGAACAGGTGCCCCATGGATTTTGAGTTTGCATGGAGGCGTTAGCACTAGAAATGAAGCAAGAAAGGATATCTTGGATTTTGCATTCATATAAGTTTGGCCTTTAATAGCCTTGGGGTGGAAAAGTGGGAGACTCACTTGCCACTAAAGGACACATTTTGGTGGAATAAGAAAGTGCAACAAGTAACAAGGAACAAATGGGAGTGCTTCAAGACTTTGAAGAACCAAATTGTGGGGAACATGAAGAAGTATGGGGAGGCTGAAAGAGAAGTGAAACAAGCAACAAAAGGGAGTGCTTCAAAATTTTGAAGAGTAGAATTGTGGAGAACATGAAGATGTATGAGGAGACTAAAAGAGAAGTGAAACAAGCAACAATGAACAAAAGGGAGTGCTTCAATATTTTGAAGAGTGGAATGTGGGGAACATGGAGAAAGAGAAGTGAAGAAAACGGTAAGGGAAGGTAGAGGAAATGTGACCAAGGAATTAAATAAGAATGTGGTCATGAAACGGGGATAAAATGACATTTATAGACGTGTGCTTCTTAGGGATTGCAAGACTTGAGAATTGAGGAGAACATGAAGAAGTATGAGGAGGCTAAAAAAGAAGTGAAACAAGCAACAATGAATAGAATGGAGTGCTTCAAAATCTTAAAGAGCGGAATTGTAGGGAACATGAAGAAGTATGAGGATGCTGAGAGTGAAGTGAAACAAACAACAAGGAACAAAAGGGAGTGCTTCAAAATTTTGAAGAGCGGAATTGTGGGGAGCATGAAGTGAAAGGAGGCTGAAAGAGAAGTGAGGAAAGCGGTAAGGACGGTAAAGGAATTGTGACCAAGGAACGAAATAAGAATGTGGTCATGAAACAGAGAGAAAATGACATTTATAGATGTGCGCTTCTTAGGGATTGCAAGACTTAAGAATTAAGAAAGTTATATAGGTGAAGGATGCTGACTGAAGGGCTCTTGGTTGTAGATGAGGAAATAACGAAGAGGTGGGGTCACACTTCGACCTATTGTTCATTAAGAACCAAATCCGAGATGTTGATGATCTTACCATACTTAAGTATATGGTAAACCAGAATTGTGAGGAGGATTCAGAGATAGGAGAGAGTAAAAGGCCTTCAGAATGGTAAGGCGAAAGAAAGAAACAGACAAGATAACTCACCAATTGAAGTTTTGAAGAGCTTAACGGAGAGAGGGCTCAATTGACTTACAGTTTTTTTAAGAGGTTTGAAGAAACAACAATATGCCAATAAGTTGGCCAAAGAGTATTTACATCCCCTTATTTAAGATTAAGGATGATGTACAAGAGTGTGCAAGAGTATATTAATGACTTAGTGGAAGTGGTTATGAGGAATGGTTGGATTACGAGCATTAAATTGATGAAAGGAAATGAGACCGTTCTAATAATTAGTGCCTATGTGCCATATGTTGGATTAGATGCATCCTTAGCTAACCAGTTTTGAGATGACATAGAAGAGGTGGTGTCATGGGTTCCCAAGGATAAGAAAGAAATGCATCATGGATTTTGAGTGTGCATGGATGACATGGTGTTGGCACTAGAAATGAGGCAAGAAAGGTGCATTGACATATGAGTTTAGCCTTAATAAACACTTGGTTGCACTGACATATGAGTTTGCACTGACATATGAGTCTGGCCGTAAAGGAAGCTTAAGGAAACATGACCATGGAACTAACTAAGAAGGTGGTCATGACCCCCGTGCACTGACATATGTTGGATTATGTTACAGGCTTGCCAAATTAGTAATAAGAGAAGACTTGGCAAGGTTTATACTCGTAGAGGGGATTAAATAAGCAGAGGGTTAAAGTGTAATTAGACGGTTCAGTTAGTTGTAACTGCCCAAGTTTCTGTTACGTGAGTTGTTAAGCTAGTTGTTAGAACTTAAGCTGTTGAGTAGGATTGTATGAATCATCGCATTAATAAAGAAGTACCTCAGAGAGGCTTTTTGGAGGGTGTTGCTCCTCGAATTGCAACATTTTGGTGTCATAGTTGTCCACCTAAGTTGTGGGAGGGCGGTAAGTACATGGTCATGACGAGGAATGGAAAAGATTCTACGTCAGAGCCGCTGGAAAAGGAACATGAAGCGTGTAAGGAGTGTTTGGGTGATCTTGGCCGAAAGTTTGATAACCTCTCCACGGTGCTGTTGCAGATGCAAAAAGACCTTCAAACTTTCTTGCGTCGGTCACCGTCTGTGTCGGGAGAATCTTGGGCACGGTTCAAACCGAGGAAGAGGAGAAACGTCAACGAGGCTTGGCCAAAGACGTTAAGGTCAGGTTTCTGGAATTGCCGGTTTACTCCGGTGATGAGCCACATGAATGGCTTTGCAAGGCAGAGCGGTACTTTTCCTTGTGTGCGATTGGTGAGGAAGACAAGGTTCGCACGACGGGCATTGTATGGATGGGGCGGCTTTGCACTGGTACTAGTGGTACAACAACTATGTTGGCTTGCCTGATTAGAAGCAATTCAGGGAGTCTTTGATCGAGAGGCTCGGCTCCACAGTGGGCGGCTATCGCATTGAGTTTTATTCTGTGCATCTGTCGGGTGTTCTGGATGCAGTGTTGAAAGGGATTTTTCGGAGTGGCTTGAAAGAGGCGATCAAGAAGGACCTCATACTATTTGAGATCCATGACCTTCCTGATTTGATGAAAGTCGCTAAGAAACTAGAGGCAATCCTAGGCTTTCGAGCGCCAGGGATGTGAAAGGTGACAAATGGAATGCCAGTTTCAGTTCATGATCAATGGAGTTTGCGGCCAATAAATCAAATTGGGGAAATTCTTCACCCACAAGTCGATCAGGTTAGGGAAGTTTCGATCCCTAAATTGAGCTCTACGCATCGGCCCAGTTTGGCACTTTGTCGGCATCGTCGAACTGCTTTAAGCGGATTCCTGAAGAGGAAATGCAGATGAGGAGGTCGCAGGGGCCTTTGTTTTAGGTCTGGGGATAAATGGAATGTAGCCCACCGGTGCAAGGTGGCAGGGCTACAACTCCTATTGACGGAAGGGGATGACGGGGAGGAGCACACTTTTGAAATTTGCCCAATGTCTTGTGATGCCAGCGACATGGGGGATGACTTCAAGGTTGAACTTTCCCAGTTGTCATTAGTGGGTTTTCCTTCTCAGTAATCCATGAAATTGTTGGGACTGCTGGCAGGAAAACAAGTACTTATCTTGATAGATAGTGGAGCTTCCCATGATTTTGTTTCTGATGAGTTAGTGAAGAATTTACAATTGACGGTTGACGATTCTTGTCGATTTGGGGTCACCATTGGAAACGGGGAAACTATTTTCCGCCAAGGGATTTGTAGAACGATGCCCTTTTTGTCCAAGGCACGATGTTTATAGTAGAATGTCTTCCCTTCAATCTTGCTGGAGTGGGTGTAATATTGGGGTTCAAGTGGCTAGCATGTCTTGGTGACACTCAAACTAATTGGCGGAAGCTATTTATCAAGTTTCAGTGGGGTAGTAAACCAGTGCACCTCCTATGAGATCCGTCTCTATCGATTGTGGAAAGTGGTGTCAAGTCTACCCTGAAAGCCATGCATGAGAAGGGTGAATGGTGGCTCTGTTTTTTTGGAAGGAAAGTACCACCCGGTGGTCTCAAGTGAAGAACTGAATGATAAGAGGGAGTTGGAACTACAGGAAGTACTAACTTCCTTTCCTTCTGTTTTCCAGCCTCTTGAATCTATTCCTCCCAAGCGCTTCCACGACCACCATATCCACTTGAAACCTAATTCCATTCCGCCTAATATCCGTCCATATCGATACCCCCACTATCAAAAGAACGAGATAGGGAAGATTGTCCAGGAATTGCAAACTGCGATTTATCCAGCCTAGCAACAGTCCCTTTCTAGTCCAGTTCTCTTGATCAAAAAGAAACAGGGGACTGACGCTTTTGTGTGGATTACCGAGCTCTTAATGACATAACCATTTTGGATAAGTTTCCTCTACCCACTATAGATGAACTTTTGGATGAGTTATAGAGCTTGCGTTTTTTCAAAGTTGGATCTAAAATCGGGGTATCATCAGATAAGAGTGAAGGAGAGGGATACTTAGAAAACAACGTTTAGGACTCGTGAAGGCCATCATGAGTTCTTGGTAATGCCCTCCGATAGACCTGGCATATCGGATTGGCGGGTCGGGTTACAGTCAATCCTAACTCAACCCACTTAAAAAATTATGAACGCAAACTCAACCCATCGATTAATCGGATTAGGATTCTCAATCCTAACCCAATCCATCAATCTACGAATCAACCCGCGGTCTTAAAAATGCTCCCGCTTCATTTCAGTCTTTAATGAACCATATCTTCAAACTGTTTCTGCGAGTGTCGATGAGCACTTGAATCATTTACGTGAGGTGATGTCTATTCTGGCTGAAAATCAGTTAAATGTCAACCTTAAAAGTGCAGTTTCTTGAAGAGTAGATTGGACTATTTGGGGCATGTTATTTCTGGCAATTGGGTGGAGGTTGATCCTGATAAGGTGCGTATGCTCTCTTGGCCTGTGCCAAAGTGTGTCAAAGAACTACGAGCGTTCCTATGACATTCCTTTTGAAGTAGAAACGGATGCTTCTAGGAAGGGAATTGGAGTTGTCTTAATGCAGAAAGGGCGCCCAATATCTTTTCTTAGTCAGTCGTTTTCTGCTCGAGCCTTGGCTAAGTCGGTATATGAAAAAGAATTCATGGCTGTTGTGCAGTTCAAAAATGGTGGCATTTATGTTAGGAAGGAGGTTTATAATTCACACTAATCAGAAAAGCCTCTAATATTTGTGGGATCAACGGCTGATCATAGAAGATCAGTAAAAGTGGGTGATGAAGCTAATGAGGTTTAATTTTGAGATTTGTTATAGTCCTGGTAAGAATACAACTACTGACGCACTTTCAAGAGTTGAAGGTAACACTTCTTTATTGCCTCTATCCACGGTTGTGTTTGAAGGATGGAAAGCAATTAAAAGTGAGATTAAGCAAGATCCTGACCTCAGGTAAATTTTGCAAGACTTAATTGTTTGTACTGATAGCCATCCTGGTTATTCTATTAGAAAAGGCCATTTATTTTTCTAGGGAAAGCTGGTTCTGTCCAACTCATCTAATTTGATTCCTTCTGTTTTGGAGGAATTTCATGCTGCCCCTGGCGGGGGTCATTCAGGTTACTTGCGCACACTTAAAGGATTACAACAGTGGTGTATTGGAAGGGGATGCAAAATTGTATTAAGAATATTGTTGCTGCTTATGATGTTTGTCAACGAGTTAAAGTATAGTGCTCTATCTCCAGTAGGTTTACTGCAACCTTTGTCTATTCCAGAGGGATTTTGGGAAGACATTTCCATGGATTTTATTTCTCGATTACCCAAGTTGAAGGGCTATGATATTGTTATGGTGGTTGTTTACAGATTTACCAAATTTGTTCACTTTTTGGCCCTTAAACATCCTTACACAACAAAGGATGTTGCTGCTGTTTTTGCTAAGGAGGTGGTGAAGTTACATGGATTTCCTAAATCTATCGTGTCAGATAGAGATCCCATCTTTCTTAGCCACTCTTGGAAGGAACTCTTTCGACTTGCGGGTACTACTGTATGCTTTAGCTCTGCATACCACCCCCAGTCCGATGGACAAACTGAGGTGGTGAACAGGTGCCTCGAAGATTACCTACATTGCTTCTCTTATCAGAAACCTAAGTGTTGGCTGCAAGCTCTCCCTTGGGCTGAATATTGGTTTAACACCACTTTTCAGTAAAGCTTAGGTACCACTCCCTTTTGTGCTTTGTATGGTCGCAATCCCCCTGTTTTAATGCGATACTACCCCTTGGGTTCCATGATTGATGAGGTGGATGCAATGCTTAGTGATATAGGCTCCTTGCTTGATGAACTCAAGGAGAACCATCGAAGGCCTAACAAAGAATGAAGCATTAAACTGATGTACACAGATAATTCGTCCAATTTCAGGTGGGAGATTTTGTTTTTCCTAAGGATTCATCCTTACAAGTATCGATCCTTGACTAGGAGGAAGAATGCCAAGCTTAGTCCTAGATACTATGGGCCTTTTAAGATTTTAGAAAAGATTGGTGAAGTAGCATACAAAATGTCTCTTCATCCTGGGCTAAAATACATACAACATACATGTCTCCCAACTAAGAAAAACATTCTTCTGCTGTTTCACTGCCCATTCAACTGCCTGAAGGGTTATCTAGTGAGTTGGAGTATGTTACGCCTTGCCAGATTAGTAATAAGAGAAGATTTGGCAAAGTTTATACTCGTAGAGGGGATTAAATAAGCAGAGGGTTAAGATTTGCCAGATTAGTATGGACCAAGGAACTAACTAAGAAGGCGGTCATGACCCCGTTGTCATTTATAGATGCGCGCGTCTTACGGGTGCGACACTTAAGATTGAGAAAGTTAGATGGTGAAGATTTGGACTGAAGGGTTTTGGTTGTGGATGAGATAAAAAGGGAGTGGTGGAGTCGTACTTCGACTGCTGTTCAATAAGAACCCAATCCGAGATGTTGGTGATCTTACCATCCCGAATATATGGTAAATTCAGATTTGTGTGAGAAGGATTTAAGAGATAGGAGAGGGAAAAGGCCTTCAGAATGGTAGGCCGGAAGACAACGAACAAGATAACTCACTAATTGAAGTTTGAAGAGCTCACGGGAGAGAGTGTTCAATTGGCTAACAGTTTTCGTTAACAGGGTTTGGAAGAAACGACGATATGCAATAAGTTGGCGAATAAAGTACTAACATCCCTTATTGAGATCAAGGATGATGTACAAGAGGTACAAGAATATATTAATGACTTCGTAGAAGGGTAGAGGGCTAGATGACGGGTCGAATGAGCACTAAATTGATGAAAGGAAATGAGACCATACTAATAATTAGTGCCTATGCGTCATATGTTTGTTTGCATGCATCCTTGGCTTAACTGTTTTTAGATGACTAGAAGAGGTGATGTAATGGGTTCCCAGGGATAAGAAAGAAATTGCATCATGGATTTTGAGTACGCATGGTTGACATGGTGTTGGCACCAGAAATGAGACAAGAAGGGACATCTTGGATTTGCACTGACATATGAGTTTGGCCTTATTAACACTTAATTGGAGAGTGCGAGACTCACCTGGTGACTTTAGAAGTGGAGCTAAGAGCACTTAGATAGACTACGTTAAGGACTACCTAGAGACCAAGCAACATAAACTATATGATATTCCGAGGTGAGAGCGTAGCCACTTAGCAGAGGGTGTCGGTGCTTTATTATCGAGGGAAAAGGTGTACAGGGAGAGTTAGACAAAACATAAATAAAATGTTGGACACTCCAAGGAAATAAATATAGTGTTGGACACTCCAAGGTGTTGACCAACAAAACTTTGTGCATAAAATGATAGTGAAAGATGTTATAAAGAAAAGGATTTTGGTGTGGTATCCTTATGTGGTCATTAATGGAGATATCCCATTGATAAAGTGGCAAAGTAAGGTGTTTGAAGAGTGCTAAATTAGCTTGCCCCCATAGGACTTATCTTGGTGGAATATAAAAGTGAAACAGACTATGAGGAACAAAGGGAATGCTTTGAAATTTTGGGAAAGCGAAATTGTGAAAAACATTAAGCAGTATAAGGAGGATTAATGAGAAGTGAAGAAAGTGGTAAAGGAAGCTAGAGGAAAGATGATCAAGGAACTAAATAAGAAGGTGGTCATGAAACGGGGAGAACATGATATTTATAGACGCGTGTGTCTTAGGGATCTCCACACTTGAGATTTGAGAAAGCTAGATTGGCGAAAGTAGCAGACTTAAGGGCCTTGGTTGTGGATGAGGAAAGAAAGGAGAGTTGGAGTTGCACTTCGAGCCGCTGTTCAATGAGGACCAAATCCATGTGTTGGTTATCTTGCCCTAACAGAGTATATGGTAAACCGGGATTGAGTGAGGAGCATTGAAGAGATAAGAGGAAAAAAACCTTGAGAAAGATGGAAGAAACAAGGTTTGGAGAGCATGAGGTAGAGAGGGCTCAACCGGCTAACGGTTTTTATTAACAAGGTTTGAAGAATAAAAAAGATGTTAATAAGTTGACGAAAGAGTATTTACATCCCCTTATTTAAGATTAAGGGCTATGTACAAAAGTGTGCATGAGTATAACAACTTAGTGGAAGTGGTTAGAGGAACATCCAACTTATGAGCATTAAATTGGTGAAAGGAAATGAGATCGTAACAATTAATGTGTTTGTGCGCCATTAGTTGGGTTAGATACATCCTCCGCTCAATAGTTTTGAGATGACCTAGAAGAGGTGGTGCAATAGGTGTCCAGAGACGGGAAAGAAGGTGTAGTGTTTTTTGTAGTGTGCATGGAGGATATGGTGGTGGCACTAAAAATGAAGGACATCTAAATGACCTCAAAACCACCCTGGTTCTGAGCCCGTCACACGCTGCGCGTTTAGTACCTTAGACACGCAAAACTGCACACGAACAGAACCCAAAATGATACAAATACTCACATATGGATTGATCAAGTTAATAAAGTGGTAAGGGAAGCTAGAGTAAAGATGATCAAGGAACTAAATAAGGTGGTCATGAAACGAGGAGAAAATGCTATTTATAGACACACGTGCCTTAGCGATCACAACACTTGAGATTTGAGAAAGCTAGATTGGTGAAAGATGCTTACTGAAGGGTCTTAGTTGTGGATGATGATATAAAGGAGAGGTGGAGTCACACTTAAACCTGCTGTTCAATGAGAGGGTATATGGTAAACCGGGATTGTGTAGGAGCATTGAAGAGATATGAGAGAAAAAGGCCTGAGGAAGATGGCAGAAACAAGGTTTCAAGAGCTTGAGGTAAAGAGGGCTCAACCAGTTAACAGTTTCATTAACAAGGTTTGAATAAACACAAATATGATAATAAGTTGGCGAAAGAGTATTTACATCCCCTTATTTAAGATTAAGGTTATGTACAAAAGTGTGCATGAGTATATTAATGACTTAGTGGAAGTGGTTAGGAGGAATGACCAGATTATGAGCTTTAAATTGATGAAAGGAGATGAGTCCGTAATAATTACTAGTGCATGTTTGCCTTAAGTTGGGTTAGGTATGAGATGACCTAGAAGAGGTGGTGTAATGGGTGTCTAGAGATAAGAAAGAATGTGCATTATTAGTTTTGAGTGTGCATGGAGGACATGGTGGTGGCGCTAAAAATGAAGTAAGAAACGACATCTTGGATTTTGCACTGGCATATGAGTTGGGCCTTGATAAAAACTTGGTTGGAAAAGTGAGAGACTCACGTGGTGACTTACAGAAGTGGAGCTAAGAGCACTCCGATAGACTACATTTTAGTAAGGACTTTCAAGAGACCTAGCTAGAGAAACTATATGGTAAAGTTTGGTGAGGAAGGCCACTCCACATAGGAAGTTGGTGCTTCTTTATTGAGAAAAAGTGTGTGCAGGGCGAGTTAGACAATACATAAATAGAGTGTTGGACACTTTTAAGGAAATGACCAACAAAACTTTGTGCATAATACAATAGTGGAAGATGTTTGAGATATGGTGAAAAGGATTTTGGTGTGGAGTCTCTATGTGGTAATCAATGGAGCTAGCCCATCGATAAACTGGCAAAAAAGGTGTTGGAAGAGTGTAAAATTATCATGCCACCAAAGGACACATTATGTTGGAGAATGGAAGTGAAACAAGCTATGTGAACAAAAGGGCATGCTTCCGAATTTTGATAAGAGGAATTGTGAAGAACATGAAAAAGTATGAGAAGGATGTAACTGATATTTATGATCACAACACCTGAAATTTGAGAAATCTAGATTTAGTGAAAGATGTTGACTGAAGGGTCTTGGTTGTGGATGAGGAAATATAGGAGGTGGAGTCACACTTTGACCCGCTGTTCAATGAGAACCAAATTCGAGATGTTGGTTATCTTGCCATAACAGAGTATATGGTAAACCGGGATTGTGTGATGAGCGTTGAAGAGATGGGAGAGAAAAAGGCCTTGGGGAAGATGGCATAAACAAGGGTTGACGAGCTTGAGGTAGAGAGGGCTCAACCAGCTTAAGGTTTTCATAACAAGGTTTAAAGATACAAAAATATGCTAATAAGTAGGCAAAAGAGTATTTACATCTCTTTTTTTAAGATTAAGGGTTATGTACAAAAATGTGCATGAGTATATTAACGACTTAGTGGAATGGGTCAGGAGGAATAACCAGATTATGAGCATTAACTTGATGAAAGGAAATGAGACCGTAGCAATTACTAGTGTCTGTGCGCCATAAGTTAGGTTAGGTGGATCCTTAGCTCTTAGAGATGACATAGAAGAGGTGGTGCAATGGGTGTCCAGAGATAAGAAAGAATGGGCATTGTGGATTTTGAGTGTGCATGGAGGACATGGTGGTGGTACTAAATATGAAGCAAGAAACGACATCTTGGATTTTGCACTGGCATATGAGTCTGACCTTAATAATCACTTGGTTGGAAAAGTGTGAGACTCACTTGGTGGCTTACAGAAGTGAAGTTAAGAACACTGAGATAGACTATATTTTAGTAAGGACTACTTGGAGACCTAGCTAAATAAATTATAAGGTAATCCTAGGTGAGAAAGTAGCGACTCCACACAAGGTGTCAGTGTTTTATTATCGAGAGAAAAGGTGTACAGGGCGAGTTAGACAACACATTAATAAAGTGTTGGATACTCCAAAGAGATGACCAACAAAACTATCATGAGATGATAGTGAAAGATATTACCAAGAGAAGGATTTTGGTGTGGAATCTCTATGTGATAGGTTTTTGAGTGTGAGAATGGCTAGTTCGTTGGGAAATGAGCTTTCTCCAGCTATGGAACTGTATGGTTGGTTGACCGCCTTTGGATTGAAAATCAAATTATCCATTAAATTTGGAGTACAATTTGTAAAGTGTGAAGAGAGGATCCAAGGCGGCAATTAGTGCGCTTAAAGTAGGATTTGCATTGACAATTGATTTCATTACTGTATCTGCTAGAATCTTTCTTTAAAGGCATTGGACAAATCGTTGTGGTGGCTGTCATAACTGTCGCTGTAGTTCTTGAGTTCTCAATAGGTATAGATAACTTCGTTTTTCGTTTTCTTCTATATATGATCAATTCGAGGTTTCTAACATGTCCTGATCAATGGCAACCAGTTTTGATGTATTTTTGTGCATGAGCAACACTGTCCAGAGGTCTAAACAGAGGTATAGAAACTATCTT
The DNA here is from genome assembly GCA_023374045.1 of Limonium bicolor. Lineage (NCBI taxonomy): Eukaryota > Viridiplantae > Streptophyta > Magnoliopsida > Caryophyllales > Plumbaginaceae > Limonium > Limonium bicolor. The sequence goes on from JAIOTZ010000099.1 coordinate 61,301, forward strand.
GGCTGGATCATTGGCATTCTTCATTGAGTTCATTGCTCATAAATGGGGACGTGTCTTTCAACCTGTCTTCATCGGAGTATCAATCTTCCTCGTTGGTAAACCCTTCCGAGCCTTTCTCCTAGTTCCATTTTTAAATTGAAGCGTCAGTCTGTTTGTTATTCGGTACAAACAACAGGGAATGATAATTATGATTAATATATGGAGAATATGTCTTTGTGTCACTAATGTTTAATGAGATTCATACCCTACATGAAGTGCAACTTTGACTAAGGGATGTTTATATTCCTTCTGACATTCAATCTGATTACGGTTTCAAGCTACCGAGTTGAGAATGTTCTGAGACTAGCGCATGATCGGTTGTACACCATAGCTATTGGGTGTGGGGTTTACTTGTTTATGAGTCTACTGATGTTTCTAATCTGGTTTGGACAGGATCTTCATAATGCAACAGTATCTATGAAGGTTTTGCCACACTTATACCCCCTTATGTGAATTAGTACTTTGTTGAGTCTGATCATCCATCTGACCAAAGTAGAGAGATATCAGAGGAAGATCCTAACATTAAAGATGTGCTTGATTCAAAGGCTACAGATGAGACACTGGTATTTATTAACCGATTGAATACTCAAAATCTTTTTATTCTACTAGTTTTTAATTTGTATTTGGCATACTAATTAATTCTTGTTTTTTTAATTATGGGTGCTGACAATGTATGCAAGTTGGGAGCCATGGTACTTAATGAGGCATTTTTACTGAGTCCCTTGCAAAAAGTATGTAAAGTTGGGAGCTGTTCTTCGGCATTTTAGATACGCTATCGCAGATTTACATCAATGCTTACAAACTAAGATTCAAGTAACATAAATAATGACTTGCTACTACAGTGCCGAATAAAGGATATCTATTTTCCATCCATTCAGGTAACTGTAGACTATGCACTATAGTGAATTTTGTGTATATTACTTTTGTTTTTTTGGAACTAATTAGTTGTTTATATCTTGTGGTTTTGAAAGATTAAACCAAACTTCACAACTTATCCCAAAAGGTTAAGTTAGTTGTATTTGTTACTCTTTTGGCTAATTATCACTAGTCTTATCTCAATGCATTATGCTCTGTATTTTCAGGATAAGGTATAATATGAGAATTAAAAACATGACGGTCCAAGACATAACAGGCCTAGATTGTTATCAGCTATCAATTGTTTGTTTGTTCTGGATTAATTGTAAGTCCCTTTCACTTTTGACAAACTATGGATGAAAATGTGTCCTTTATTTGGAACATGTTATATTTAGTTGGCAATCCTTGCCGTTAATGACCAAATGTTGACAGTGCACTCCTTTCCATCCCTCATTTGAATTGACTTCTTGCAACTTTGTGTTGATTTAATTGCTATGTGTAGAAGACATACATGCCAAAATATATTATTGTAGCTTGATAAGCTACATGCATTTGATATAATTATGAAAAGTATCATCAAAAGACCGATGTATTATAGCAATCTTTTTTCCTCCTTTTGATGTTCATTGTCTATTGTTATAAGCTAAGCTTATCAGTTCTTGTTTCGATTGTTTTAGAGTGACGACTCTGCTAGAGAGACAACAAGAATAGTAGTAACTTCCAGGTTTCTATGCTATCCTTATTTATTTATTGTATTCCTTGTTAAATGAAATCTTGAATGTATATTTTGTTCACACTGATTGTTGACTGTCAAAGATAAGATGAATTTAAGTTACACAATCTTGTGTCATTTTGATGGGTTTCTTCTGTTGGCATCCTAAGTAACATTCTAGGAAGCAAATGCATTTTAAAATTGTTCGAGTTTAGAAAGCAAATATTGTAGAGTAATGTAATGGTGTGAACCTAAACTTCTGAGTTGTATCTCCATTTTCTTACCTTATGGACTAATTTAAATATTATTCTTTTTCCTCAATATTGGTACTTGTGACACTCCACTTCATTTAGCTATCCATGGTAAGAATCCTGCCATGAACTATCAACCAGTTTATAACGTATCTTCATAATAACGCTTTTACTCGCTTGTACATGATAACTTAACATCATTTTTCTTCTTCTCTTTATCAGTGATTATGAGCTGTGTGAGGATTATATCGTGTTGTGAGGTTAAGGGTGTTAATCAATCATACATTATTAATATAGTTTAGATGATTAATTAACTTCAAGTTCGGAAAGTTTTAGCAATGCTTCCAAAACCGTATCATTTTGTTTTAAGTTTCTTGTAAACTACTGAAATTTGCTTCAGTCTTTCACCTCCTCTTATGCAAAGTAATACCCATGCGTAGCTAAAGCATGAATACTAAAGATTTGTTAGGCTTAATGTCTATGAGCGAGCTATAAACATTTAGATTTTGTAGACTTTTGCAAAGGATTGTCCTAAGACATCATCTGGAAGTTATTTTCTCTTATGGATCTTTTCAAGGATGTTCTTCCTGCTGTAGATGGGTTGTTTCTCTTCTATCTCATTATTCAATTCTAGGAGATTCGAGCATAGTTCTTTCTCACTTTCATGTTCACCTATCTGATTCAACATAACTTGGACAATTATTGGTTCTACTTATCTGCACTTATTTCCCTTTTATTCTAGAAAGGAAATTATGTTTCATAGAAAACAAGATCTCTACTGATGGTGACAGAATTAGTTTCAAGATCAAGTACTTTGTATCCTTTATTTTATTATCTGCTAATCCCAAGTAAACACAAGCACTCCCCCTAGGCTCCCTAGGCTCAAACTTTCCCTTAATTTTCCTCACATAACTCAGATTTGCATGTAAATAAAAGGCTCTTTTAGTGTCTAGTAAGTACTTATGTTTTCTTTCAACAACTTCATTATGTTGTGGTAAGTAAGCACAACTTCTTTGATGAATAGTACCATTTTACTACTTCCTAATTCAAAAGCATTATTACTTATGACTCCTTTAACGTTTTTATCAACCTGCCTCTTAATCAATCAAATAAAATTGAAGCACCAGATTTCCTTTCAAGTAAATAGGTCCACATACTTCTTAAGAAATCATCTACAAAGGTGATGAAGTATGAATAACCATCATGGTTTGGAACCTTGAAAGGTCCCCATACTTCAACATATATTAGATCAAAACAGTTGGCACTTTTTATAGCAAAATTTGGAAAAGGTTGTCTAACAGATCTGGCTTTATGACAAATATCACATGCAATACACTTGAGAACTTGATTTTCATTGATTAATCCCAAAACAAGTTTATGATGAGGTATATGCCTAAATTATGTCATCGTCATACATAGTTATTTCCCAATATTGAATTGTAACAAGAAACATTTGCTTGTACTAGCCAAAGAATGGTACTTATGATCATACCATTCCAAAGTATTTCCTTTTGAAAGGTATTTGATCGAAACACGGTGTGGCTTCCCACACCTAATAATTCACCCACTACAGGTGACCAGAGCTTCTCATGAATCCAGAGATGGGTTTTTGGTTGACACGATTGCCAGGCATGATAGCCCTAAGGTGTTTCTTTTCAAGGCATGAGAGTCTGTATGGAACGATGGTCGTGCGTGATAGCCCCAAGATGTTTTTCAAGGCATGATAGCCTGTATGACACGATGGTCGGGCGTGATAGCCCTAAGGTGTTGTTTTTCAAGACATGATAGCCTGTATGGCACGATGGCTGGGCATGATAGCCCATTGCTTACTCATTGGCACGATGACCCTTTTTCATACTTTCTTTGAATTCTTCAAGGGGTTATTAGTCCCATGGTAATAGTACTTGCACTTTCTTCCAACTTTATTAGCTCTTTGAAATAAGGAGTAGAAGTTTAGGTTAAAAAATCAGAAGATAACAGTAAGTTACAAGTGTTGTGACTAAACTGTATTTCGAAGTTTATGACTTTGATTGCTATCTAGGATGTGTAGCATGCTTAGCAGTAGTAATTCAGAATAGGAACAAAACATATGTGGAACAGCTTCACGAGCACCACAATGCACTAGCATAAGTCACCATCAAGTTGAGTAGATTATAACTTTGATTACAGCTAGAAAGGTCGTTTTGAAAAACTATCAAGATCATGACGCACAACCATTGTAATATGGCACTAGTGCTCTTTGGATCAATCACTCCATATCGTGTGGATAGAGCAATTAATTATGTGCCGTATTTAAATATTATGTTTACGCTATAACAGATTTGATAACTGTCGAAATTCCGCAGAAAAATACTTTTCTGAATGGAAGTTTTTCAAAACAGATGCGGTTCTCTCATAAAACTGCTTGTTTACTGACCAACCAAACAGTGTATTTCAGTATTTTAGCATAAATCATAAATCGTGACATCATTCAAGTCGTAAATACTTACAACAGTGAAAGTTTCTCTGGGATTGTATGAACAGATACCACATTAAATGAAGTACATAGGCAGAAAAAATTAGAAGCAAAATAGACTTCCCTTTGAACTGCTTTAAATTCAGTAATAGTAGAGGGTATGTGCTGTTTTTTCCTCCTTTGTTTGAGATGGTCTTTAGCAAGGCCTTAAAAATAGTTACAAATACTCTCTAATATGCAATCGATTATTAGAAGAAACGTAAAACAGCAAAAGCACAATTTCAGTCTTTATGTGAGCAAGAAATATCAACTTCTATCTCCTATTTTTAGATCCTAGTGTTATCCAAGCAGACCGTTAAATTATCTGAGCAAGAACACAGCATATACCAACCAGAATTTTAGGAGTGTGCAGAGAAAGTTTTGAGAGTAAACTATACTTTAACTCCTAGACATGCGTAAACAAAGCGTACAAAAAGCAAACTTGAATAGCTTGAACCTTATTCATGCCAAGGCTTATAAATAGAGACGGTGCTGAAGTGATATGAGCATTATTTATGGATATAGCTGAAAGAACACTGGAGTTAGTACTATTGACAGTTTTATCATAAGTTTTTTGTGTCAGTTTCATCATGGTAGCAGCACAATATGAGACGGAGTTTGAAGTGAGATTTCAAATCAAGCCAGCCCATTCTTTACTATATAAGTGCAGAGCAGAATACACAAATTTAATAAGCAAGGAACTGTAGCTCACAATTTGGATTTTTACAATGGTTGACAGATGATTCAAAAATCAGATGTTTCTAAATATAGGTTTTAGAGTCATTAACTCCTTTTAGAGGGGAGATGATACTTCCATCTTTTTTTTGATAATTGTGGCTAGTAGCCATTGTATTAATAGGAAAAACTAGTGGCATAAAACGGGTCTCATTAAAACCTCCTAGGCAAAACCCAATGAGAAAAAGCCTATGGAGGAAAAAGAGTGTCCACCACTTAATTACAACCCTACAGTCTTAATCTATAAGAGTCCCAATAGAAAACCAAAAGTGCCAACACCAACCGTGCCAAACGAATCGCATCAAGAAAAGGCTAACACACTTATAAGTACATCATATCTTCCTTAAGATTAATCAAGTTCACAAATAGCTCGTACGACAAGGGAAAGTCATGCCACCAACTTTTCATCCACTTCCATCTATTTCTGTTTGAGTGTCAAGGAAGATGCGTCCGGAAATGACAACTTGTTGCGTCTAGAAGCAAATGCTCAGCCTTGAGGAGGTCATTTTTTCCGTCAGTACACAGCCCTGATATATATTCTGTTGTCTGTAATCACCCTACTGGTGACGTTTAATGCTTTACCCACAGCGAGCCTGATTCAACCTTGCTTCTTGAATATCCTTATTTGTTAAGTCATTCAAACATATCCTAAGCGCATTCAAGTAAAAACAGATACAAAAAACTTCTTAAAATAGTCCAAAACTGCACACCTGATGGCCAAATGAAACAGTACAAAATAGATGCTGGTGCATGATTAAAAACTTGACGAATCATGTCATAACCTCTGGTTGTTGATGTGAACAATAATAAAAACATAAATAAGATATAAGCATGATTTGATGATTGCAAATCTCTGAAATAGTTTGTTATGTAGTTTATGACAATTTAAATAAACACAAATTGTGTTATTGCATCACATTTTTAGCTTACTATAGGATGTGATCTGCAAACGGCAACAGTAAGTTGATCTCATGTTTTATAGCAAAAAGACAACCAGAACCAGAAGTAGTCATCTGGGTAGAAACTCAGTCTTGAATTGAACTAAATGTTTACTTAGACTTCGTAGACCTAAATTATAAGTTCAAAGATTGCAGCAATCATATTGCTCAGATGTAAAAAGGCCAAAACCAGCGGTATAATTATGCAGAAATTGGGTAAATTTAGATAGAAACAACAAAGAGTAGAGGAGCCTGTTTTACATTCGTTTTCTCAGTACTTCCTTAGCCTATATGTTGTTCAACTAATGTGTGCTCGTGGTCGCAACTTATGTTATAGTTCAGACTGATTCTTCTAATTAAATCATCCCTAAAGATAGTACATAATGCAGAAGTAAATGTAACAGTGTAAAGAATAGTGCAGATTTACGTTTGAAGACCAAGTACTGAAGCAATTTTGAGAATGATTCATGAATTTCCGATGCTGAAGTTGTTGAATAATCAACACCAACTTCATCTAGAAGAAGTAGGAAGCTGCTATTGTTGAATAAGCAGCCTACCATAGTTGAAATAAGTTAGACGTGTGAGAGAAGTGTTGTAGTTGTATGCTTTTTTACTATAAATAGGGTGTAGTAGAGATGAATAAAATCATCTTCAACAATCCAAACATACCTCTTCTTCCTGGGCAATTAAGTTCAACATTTGGTATCAGAGCCATATCCAACTATCTTTGTATTTCTTGCCCGTGTTACGCTTGAAACTCCAAAATCAATCTCTGAGTATTCTGCCTTGTTGTTGTGTAATTCGTCACACTAAATTTCAGCCAACATCTTTCCGTGAGCTCAGTAGCAACACTTTTTTTCTTCTTGCCTTCCCCGCATCCATAAGTGCGATTGAGTTTGAGAACAGAGAATAGCAAATGTTCATTTTCTTTGGTTAGGAAGAAAAACCAGAGAGTGCTCGGTGTTGAGGAAGAGAGAGATGAAAAAACGAACAGAGTGAGTTTGGGTTTTAGCTTGACGTGAGTGACGAGTAAAGAAAGGAATTCTATTAAAAAAAATTGTGAGAAGTTTGTGTAGTGGAGTGGTCAAGTAAAAAAAAAGTAAAAAGGGGCTATTTTTTTAGTCGCTGTTGAGTGTGAGACAGATTAAAAAAAAAGTGCTTCGCGTGAACTCAAAAGCAAAAGAGAGTACAACAGAGTGAAGTGCTTTATTTTTTATTTGGTAAAGTAAGTGGCTGTCGTGCAAAAAAAATTATGGCTGATTTTCAAATTGCTGGTGGAGTGAAAAAGCTTAGTAACAACAATTATAATTCTTGGTCTACTTGCATAATGTCATATATGCAAGGACAAGATTTGTGAGAGGTTGTTTATGGCACCAAAATAAAACCGCCAAGGGGAGAAGACGTGCTGCGGAAATGGAAGATAAAAGTAGGTAAAGATATGTTCACCTTCAATCTGACTATTGAAGAAGAAATTCTCGAACACATTCGAGATGCGAAAACTCCTAAAGAAGCTTTGGGACACACTTGCCAAGTTGTTCTTAAAAAAGAATGACACAAAGCTGCAACTCTTGGAAAGTGAGTTATTGTCAGTTACGCAAAACGATATGACGGTTGCACAGTACTTTCACAAAGTGAAGTTGTTATGCCGAGAAATTTCTGAGTTGGATCCGGAAGCCCGAATTGGTGATACCAGGATGAAAAGAATCATTATCATGGTTTGAGACCTGAATTCAGGAGCTTTATTGCTGCAATACAAGGTTGGCAAGTGCAGTCATCGCTTGTGGAATTCGAAAACTTGCTAGCTAGTTAAGAAGCGTTGGCTAAGCAAATGGGAGGAGTCTCGTTGAAGACAGAGGAAGAGGCACTCTATGCTAAGAAAGACAAGTGGAATTCCAAACAGAGAGTTGAAGATGGATCCAGAGAATAGCCACGAAGAGAGAGTCGTTAAGGCAAGTGGAGTGATCGAACAAAAACAAGAGCAGATTGGAACGACTATGATAATAGTCAAAAGTTTGAAGAAAGTGTTACAACTATAACAAGAAAGGTCATATGGCAAAAGATTGTTGGTCAGGAAGAAGAGGAGAGAACAATGTTGCTACTTCAAGGAATGAAGACGAATGGGGCGTTTTGCCCTCTCGGGTGTAGAAAAAGAGGAGCTTGCCCTTGAGGATATGATTCACTCTTACAGTCATGAAGAGGAGTTTGCCTTATGGGCGATGATGCACTCTCTACAGCGACAGTGAGGAGCTTGCTCATATAGCAACAACGTGAAAGAGATGGTTTGTAGTTTTTCCATATAAAAGCTACATGTGTACTAGATTAATAGGAAGCTGATGGAAGGAGTGTTGAATAATCAACACCAACTTCATCTAGAAGAAGTAGGCAGCTGCTATTGTGAATAAGCAGCCTACCATAATTGAAATAAGTTAGACGTGTGAGTAAGAGAAGTGTTGTAGTTGTATGCTTGTTTACTATAATAGGGTGTAGTAGAGATGAATAAAATCATCCCTTCAACAATCCAAACATACATCTTCTATCCTGGGCAATTAAGTTCAACAGAAGTATGTATCCAGTATGTCAGAAGAGACATAATAAGGTATGCATATTATTTTGTACTACGGGAATCGAATTTAAAGTGTTTTAGAGCAACAATCTTCAGAACTCTTTATGAGATTTGAAGCAGTTTGATGGTGTATCATATCATACAGCATTTGCATCTGGAAATAACGGTGAGATGTATACAACTTTCTACTCAAGCCTGGTATATCTGGGTTAGGATGGTTACCTTTTTGTTCAAAAGGAGGGAACAAGATTCATACAAAGCAACTGAAACTGCTGAATCCAAGAATGGAGCATTTAACCATGGTTTCCGAAGTGCTCTAACAAAACTTAATTAGAGCGGTAGAAATACCTAGAGAATTGTGTAGAGAATATAATAGGAGCACTGTGATTTGATATGAAAGTGCATAAATATTAAGTGCAGCATGGTAGCAAAATCAGAGATCAGGATGTGACCTTTTTTCATATTCTTAATCATTAAAACGGTTCATAATTAACGCTCAAAAGCTAAACACAAACGGGTTTAATCATGTTCCTACGGTGTCCATCAAAGCCAAACATAATCAGGTTTGTAGATATAAGGAAAAGCTGGAGCACAAGTAGAAAGCTGAAGCATAAGTAGCATTATTTTTGCTGGAAAAACTGCTGAAATAAGTATCATTTCCCAATAGCGAAAATTAGAGGCAAAAGGCAAAAAATATATTTTAGTAGGTAAGAAACTGCTCTTTTTTAAATAGCGTAAAAATTAAGACAGCCTTCTTTTGAGAAGAAATGTAAAAAACAAAACTTAACTAAGGATTATGATAACATTTGAGGATTCGAAGAAACTTCCGCCCAAGTAACATAAACAATAGCAAACTCCAATCGGATAACACGAAAATGATCCTCCTTCTATACTTGTGTGTTTAATAAGAAGAGATAAAATCTAAAATAAATTTCATACAAGAACAAATAATCTGAAGCAAAATAACACAATCTGGAATTATAAACAGTGTAAATTCAGACATGGTAGTAATATAATATGGAGGCAAGATTTAGCAGACATCAGGGCTTGGATCAGGCAAGAAATACAATGAAAAGATGATTCTAATGTGTAAAACAGATGTTAAATGTTAAATTTAAAAGACTGATCACAACTGATTGGTTAATAATGTAAACAGAAGAATGCAGAAGGAGTGTGCATAGATAGCAGTAGCTTATATTATCTATGTAACAGTAATAGTTTATATCGTTGCTGTATAATAACCCAATATTTGCTAACACCACCTAACAATTTTTTGACAATGGGTAGACCCTGAAGGTTTGGAAACTGCTAGGAGCACGCGTGGATAATAGCAGCAGGATAGGACAACAAAACAGATTAAAGTTGATTACTTGAAACCAGAATAATGCTTTTAACAAAGGCTGAAATTAATTTACTAACGCAACAGCAATAGAATTTAAGCTATAACTCAGCATAAGTTTAATCTTCCTCACATAAAAAGCATAGAAATAAAAACTGGAGCCAATTTAAACGTTTATACAGGAAGCTTACCAGCTTGAAATGCAGATTCTGTTTTCGAAACAAAAATCAGAGTAGTGAATTGCAAGTATGTGTAGCAATTATCTTTGAAAGGATGAAAGAACGGTAGCCGTTGAATTGGGCAAATTTTAGCAGCAACAGGGGAGTGTTTAATCAGTAGAGTTTTATGGCTAAATAATTGAGCAAAACTTCTGGTCTAATGTCGACTATAGCCGCAGTTTAATCAGATAGAGAATGGGGCATTCTGACAGAGGTAATTGAAGGATGTTCTTAATTTTGAGCTCCTTATGAAAGCTAATAAGGTTTAAAAGCGAGTATAAAGCAAAAAATTAACATGCTCTTCTAATCTTAAAAGCAAAAACTTTCTTGGTTTAAGTGAGTATTTCGTGGTTGTAGAAACCTTTTTGCAACAGATCTATTGATAGCAGCAAACCTTAGGAATTATCCGGCAGAATATCAGTTTTAGAGAAAGAATTCAATTCAGATTGAGTAAAACTGTTAATATAATCATGCATAGTGTAGCATAAAATTTGGCCATAAGTATGTCAGAGCTTCAGGTCATTTCTTTCAAACAGGTTAGTGTACTCTTTGTCAGTTTGTGACAGATGCAAAGTAAAGTTTATGATGCAGAAGTACGACTGTTTAATTAGGAACAAAATAGAGCGAGAGACTTTTATATACTTAGCTTGATAACCTGTAGAAAGTTTAAATAGGAATGGATTCAGCCATGCCCAAGTAGTGGCAGGTAAAGCAGTAAAAATAGAAGCAAAATTAAGCATTACACAGGAATTTTAACTGCTGAAAACTTAACCAGGAAAACCACAAGCGAACAGGCTTCATCAGAAAGTGAAAAGGCAGACATTATTTTGTTCGCAGAGTAATGTTTTAGAATGCTCAATCAATCTAATAGTGCATATTTGTTCTCTGAAATCTTATCTTGTTTGTCGGGAAGAGAGCATTTGAAGAAAGAACGGGGAGAAATGTCGAGTTAGTAAGAATGATCCTTAATCTAGGAATAATAAACCGCTGAAATACTTATTTATCGAAGAAGTGCAAGCTTATGTAAAGATGATAGCAACAGTTTTTTTTATAATATAAGTTTTGGAAGTTGTTACAGACTGTACAATCAAAGAAATGCAAAAAAGCTCAAAATAACAGCGAACCGAAATGCAGCTTCAGGTCGATGTTTTTAAAATTATAAACATTCTGAAAGTTGTTTTTGATGACAGTGGTAATTGAGGAAATAGTTTAAACTTCATGTTACTCCATATCTCCTACTGGGGAAGATAACCGACATGGGTTATTTGAGTTAAAGAGAATATAGACTCACTATAGTCTTATCGGGAATTCATAGATACATCGATAGCTGACGCAGTTGTGGTTTTGTTCTCAGTTGTAATGTCAGAAATAGACTCTTTTAGACTGTCTAAGCCAGGCTAAATCAGATAAAACATATTGCAGTATGCAATCAAAAGCAATAATTGTTTTTTTTAAAAGAAGCAAGGGGCATAGATAAAATGTTTAAATAGTAGCAAAATAGACAGATTAAACAGAGGTAAATCATAATTTGGAAATTGTAAATTACTGAAGCATTGTTGTTATAAGATGCCCAAATTAATTCATTGTTGCGGCAAAAATCATGTTTTTAAGCATGAGGAAGCAAACAACAACTAAATCACGCAGAAATTAGTCAAAATTCAGAAATTAAAATATCAATTACTCAGCACCAGCGAGAAGCACATTCTACATCCTCCTCTGTTTGAGTCAGATCCTATCGACTTGTTATACCCAAAATTTCAACCCCCCCGGAAGAGAGTCTCTACTAATAGGCTAGTTTGGTCAAGTAGCGAGGGTTCCCAGTTCGATCGGAACATTTCAGAGTACCAGGGGCAGCTTAGTCATCTCCAGGGGCACTTTCGTAATTTTTCAAGGCTCCTAAGCCCCCTATAGGCTTTCCTCTCCTCCAAATAAGGGTCAAATCAGTTCAAAATTCTTTGAAATTTTAACCCATGATAGAGGATGACATTTTGGGCATAATGGCGTTGGAATTTCGATTTTTCGAGTTTCCAATAATTTTCTAGCAATTTCTGACTGAAACTGACGAGAAATTGAATTTAAAAATATTCCAATATCCAAAAAATTCGATTCCACTTTAGAAAATTCAGAAATATCATCCTTTACCCACGTGTAAAATTTCATAATCAAATTCCTTTTGGAAGCCCTTGAGCTAAAACGTCGGTAAATCTCGGTTTTTACCGGATTTTTCTATCTTTAAGGAAGCCTATATAAGGAGCCTTATCCCATGATCAAAATAACCTCAAGAACCCTAGACTCTCAAAGAAGGCAGCCGTCTCTCTTCTCCACGTTTTTGAACTCCAGAGCCACAATCAAACACCGAAATCTCACCAAAATCAACACCAAAACATATTTTTCAACTCCCACAACATCATCATCATCAAAACCCCACAAAACACACCAAAACGTGAAGAACAGCAAGAACAACAACAACCAGAAGCTTGGTTCGAAATCCTCTCGGGTCTGCCATCAACGGAGCACTCGACGAATCCCGTGTGAAGAACACCGTGAATCCGAAGGTAAAACAGGTAGAAATCCCACTTTCCTAACTCTCCACGGTATTATGTCTTGCCTTTTGGGCTCAAACTAACCTTACGCTTCTGTATTGCTGTTTGTTTAAGCTTCTGTCCAATAACTTGTTTGCTAAGTTTCGTGCTTAATTCGAATTCAAATTGAAAACTTTCAATCACTAACGTCTTGTACATCCTTCAGGCTACACACCCATAAAATTTGAGCCAAAAACACCTTCGGGAACAGCCTCAAACCGTCCGGGGGTCCGCACCCACGGACGTCATGTGGTCCGGACCCTGTCCGTAAGCTCGGACCCACGGACGGCGGCGGGATTTTTAAATTTTAAAAATTTAGGTTTTCTAATAATGTCCGGGCCCACGGACAGCCTGTCCGTGGCCCCGGACTTTACAATTTTATGTTTAATTCGACTTTTATTTTATATAGGTTAACTGGGGTCCGTGGCCTCGGACATTAGGTCCGTGGCTACGGACGGAAACAAAATTTGACCTAATTCTGCCTCCGAAACCCTAGTTTAGGTAATTTTAATTTCCACTTTAATTTTCTGTCAAAAAACTAAAAAAAAAAAAAACAGAAGCGCGCACTAGGTTAAAAACAACTTTGTAAAAGCCGTAATTGAACCAAGTAGAGGAAAAACGACCTAGGAAGGGTAATGAAAGTAATTGAACCCTAATTAAGTCGAATATCAAGCCCCCGAACCCGAACTCTCCTTTCCTAATTTGATCTAGGTTAAAATTAGGTGGCGACTCGTAATAGGTTCCAGTGAGCTAGCTTAGGTTTTAATAATTATTGTTATATGACATAGTTATTAATCTTAGGCTATAAGTGGACCTAAAACCCGATTAGATCCCAATCAAGTTAATCCACATAGGATAGGGTTTAAAATCGAGGCTCACAGACTGGCGACTCTGCTGGGGACGAATTCTTAACTTTAACCTGTTTAATTTTAAGAAAGAGGGCTTAACTCGAAAAATTGTTTATTTATGGCTTTATTACTTTGTTTGTTTACTTTCGTGCGCACTTTAAATTTTTGCACCCCTGCATCATATGAGAGCGAGGGCCCACAAAACCAGTTTCACCCCGGGACCCATCTAGGGTCCCCTGTCAGGGACTCACACCTTTTAGGTGATGTGAATAAGCGGGGAAAAGAGGAGGATGTCGTCTAACCACATCCCCTTAATACCTGGGCCTTAGCCCCAAGCGTTTTCCTGGCAGTGTCCTTACCAAGCCCATTGTTTGGTCAGTCAAAGACCCGGCCGTAGACGCACACCTTCAGGTGATGTGAAAAAAGTGGGGAAGCCCAAAGAGAATAGCGTGCAAGCCCTATTCCTTTGTGGTGACCTGGGCCCAAGCCCCAAGCACCTCTCCGGATCGATCCATACCCGGTTGAATTTAAACATCTAGTGAGGACATGTTGAATTTGTGTGAGCCCTGTTTGCTTGTATGATCGGTCCATTACCTAGCCTAGAGGTTGATAGGAACTTCTCCTACATTAACCTAGCCCAACCCGAATTGGCGGCTCTACTTGTTTGCGGCCCAGAGGTCCTGTTTGGTTTAATATGTGAGTCGTTCGGGCTTCAGCCCAAAAGCTTAGACTTAGGTGATTTCTCTTCTGGCCCAATTTGAATTATCCAATTAGTTCTAGGCCCAAAAAAAAAATCCACATGAACTTGAAATAACTCACAAGGCCTGAAAATAAAATCTTTTTCGGTTTAGCAACCATCTTCTCTGGCCCAAAGAAAGTTAGGCTCATTTGTGATTTAGGGACCACTCCAGCCCATGTGCTTTGCTCTAGGCCCAAACACATTCCGGCCCAAGGGCTCATTCTAATCTAGGCAGACTTCTTATTCGGGCCCTGGCCCAAAACCCTAGATCTAGGTGTCACCTCTCAGGCCCAATCAAAGCCATCTGTTTACATTTCAGTCCAAATTCCAGTTCATAGCCTGAGAGATACTTCAGCCCAAGCACCTCATTTTCTGGGTATCTTGGCCCACTTGCTTTCAGCCTAAGCCTGTTTCGATCTACCTTGTGAAGTGTCATTATCACCTTAGTGTCTTTCAACCCACTTCCTCTTGTTAGCTAATAATGGACTTCTTGGAAACAGGCAAGCCCGAATCCAGATATGGCAGAAGGAGGAAATCCGATCAACACCGAGGCCCAGTTGGCCGCTGTGCTGCAAGGGTACAAGGTCTTGGAGTCCATTGTCGAGGAACTGAGGAGTAAGGCTAATCTCCAGGAGACAAATCAGCACACTCTGGAAAAGCTTGTGGATGAAAATCTTAATCGTAGTTACATCGAGATTGACTCTGTTAGGGCCCAAGATCCTCAAACACGTATGGGGAAGGATGTTCCTGACAACCAGCTAGCTGCAGAGGTCAAAAGGGTTTTGAAAAGGATTGAGCGCATAGAGAAAACCAACAAACCAGCTGGCTTCGATTATTTCTCCACGGCGTCGTATCCCGAAGTTGATCTTCCCCTAAAGCTGAAGCTGCCTGCACTCGCTTTGTACAAGGGTTCCTCGGATCCACAGATTCACTTGGCTATGTTCGACCGAGAAATGTCCATCTTGGGGCTCAACGATATGCAAAAAGCCAAAGTTTTCGCACGCTATCTAGACGAGACTCCTCAGCGTTGGTATCTCACTCAGAAGATGAATACCAAAACCTACGAGGAGGTTTGCGAGGCTTTCCTAAATCATTTCGAGTATGCTAAGAACCTCGAGGTCACCAGAATCGATCTGGCAGGAACTCGACAGAAAGACGGTGAGTCCATGTCTGACTTCATCAAGCGTTGGAGGAGAAAGGCTGCAGCCATGCCTACCAGAATGGACGAGCAGGAGCAAATCCGCATGATAATTGAGAACATGCGAAAACAACACAACCATGAGCTAAAATTTATGTACTTTCCGAGTTTGGACATGTTGATGGGACAAGTCGGTATTCTAGAGGAAAGGATTCATAAGGAAGGTTTGGAGCTCGAGTGCTCAAGAAACTCCGGCAGTGGCTCCAAATTATCTAAGCCAGGACCAGAAAAGGCTTATCTTCAGACAGTAGCTTGCGCTCAAAGCAGTTTCCCAGAAGTGAATATGGTTCAACGACCTAGATCTCCGCATCAAAACCTTAGGACAGTACCCTTACCACGCCGAGACTCATCGCAAAGGGAATTCACCAACATTGGCCGAGCACCAAGTCAGGCGTTTGAAGAGCTTCAGAAGAGAAACCTGCTACAGCCCCTGGCCCCTCGGCCAGGAACCACTCATTTGGGGAGGCATCTTAATCAATTCTGCCACTACCATCAGTTGCCTGGCCATTATGCTGACAATTGCCGAGCATTGAAGCACAAGATTCAAGACCTCCTCGAGCAAGGAGTCCAATTTTTCTAAGTGTGCAGATCGTTTTCTTGCATCTTCAAATTTTCCTAGTAGCTTATTAGTTAGTTTTCAGTCACCTCTGATTGTAATCTTTACGTTTCTTTCATGATTCATAAATAAAATCATAGTTCCATTTTCACAACTCCTGTACAAACCATTTTTCATTCATCGAAAAAAGAAGGAAAACAAAATAGTTTTTTAAGGAAAAGGATCACGAAGCAATCATTTTCTGACTATGCAATGGAACGGCTTGTCTCTTGTTTCTAAAAATTTGAACATGCCTAACCAAACACCACAACTCACCCTATAATATCCAAACAACCCACAAAGAGGTTCAAAGTCCACATCTATCGAATTGTTGTCACAAACCCCAAATCAATACTGGGGGCAATCTAAGTTTAAGTTCGTCGTCTTTTATCTTTTGTTTAAATGTGCGAACGAGTTTCCAAGTGAAAATCTCACGAGAGTGTCTTGAGTGGGAAAACCATGAGTGAACGAGCGTGTCATTTTTACACGACTCTGGTAAGACCACATTCAAAGGTGAGATAAATGGCATAACTCTGACCGAAGGAGATAATTTGTAAATTTACTCTTAGATCTGCGAAAAGTAACAAAGAGCGGATACACAACTATCAGGAATGACGAAGCACCTAGGTACAGCACCACATAGCCAAAAAACTTGTGAACCCTGACATTAAACCCTAGGCACCCCCGCTGAGCCTTTCATATATCCCTTTTCGATAATATGAACACCACAAAATAACCCAGCCAATGATGAATGCCCGACCCGGTGACCAAAGGAAGCAAGGAGCCCGACTCTCGGATAACATTATCATCAGTCCGAAGAAGCAATGCCGCTATCAGCATGACGAAGTGATCCGTAAATGGTCCCAGAGTGACACAGGATCAAAAGAGCTCACATCAAAACAGCTCTCGAAGCCCAAAACCGGGAAACACAAGAACCCCAAAGGCAAAGTCAAGAAAGGATAAAACAAAAAGGCGAACCCGAAGTGCCTCGAAGAAGTCCAAATGACAAAAAAAGAGAAATGGTGTAAAGGACAACTCCAAAAGTCCAGGTCCAGAAGCTCAAAACAACGTCAACATGAAGCAGTTAGACGACTTCAAGACAAGGAAGATGAATCTGAGAGAAGACGCAAGTTGCAGCTTTGGTCACCCATTTAAGCTCCACATACCTCAAATATCCCTCCATGATCCCGTCGTCTTTCATCACACCCTATGGCCACGTTATAAGCTTTAAAGACTTCCGACTTGATAGTTGTGTGTCCAATCACGTGAAAGTAACAGATCAAATGCGTAAATCCATCAAATATCGAATTCAATGGTTTAGAAGTTATGACCATGAGCGAGAAATGAGTGCAAACACCGACCACATCGAGTGTAGGTTAGGGAGCACCACATCAAAGCATAAGCCTCCCTGTGAGGGTGAGACTTGTTCGCATGTTTAATCAAAGAAAATACTGGGGGCAATCGATCGTCCCGATCGATTGCCATGAACTCTAGCTCAGATTGTCCTAAGGAAAAAATACTGGGGGCAATTGTTGGTTCCAACAATTGCCATGTCAGCACCAATTAAAACCCAAAGCTCGAGCACCACCATCCCACCACAGGCACACATAAGCCCTTACCACCACACACACACTCTCAAACCCGTCATTGGCCTTACCTCCACAAAAACATCAGGCCCGTCATAACCCTGACCTCCATCCAAAATCACAACCCAATCCCAGGTCTGTCACAAATCCTGAACACCGGCAAAAGCCTTCAGCACCACAACAAACACCACACACTTCCACCAATGGCATGTTCATTTTTCAAGAAGCAAATTGCAGATTTGAAATTTTTAGTCAGGAAATGATCATTTCACTTTCCTTTTTCAGCAGGGTTTTTCTCAAGCATTGCCAAGTTCGGCACCTTTTCCAACAGTTTCCTGTTTTGAACGAGTATCTTTCATATATCTTGATTGCATACATCTTATCATCATTGCCATGTTTGGCACTCCAGTAATCAGTTCTCATCATTTGCACGAGACCATTATCTTCCTAACTCATTTTTAGTTCGAGACCCAAAACAGTGCGAGGCCCTGCAGTTTCCTCATTCAGTACGAGACCTAGCATCTTCATTCAGTGCGAGACCCATCTTTTCCTTCAGTGCGAGACCTACCATCTTCATCAGTGCGAGACCCATCATTTTCAAGACTTTAGTACAAGACATCTTCATTCAGTGCGCGACCCAGAATCAGTGCGGAATCCAGCTTTTTCTTCATCCATTTAGTACGAGACTTCAGTGCGAGACCAAGCATCTTCATCAGTGCGAGACCATCAATTTCGTCAGTGCGAGACCCATCATCTTCATCAGTGCGAGACCTATCATCTTCATCAGTGCGAGACCTATCGTCATCATCCAGTGCGAGACCAGTACGAGACCTAGTATCATCTTCAGTGCGAGACAAGTACGAGACAGAGCGTGATCTAAGTTGGCGGGGCAGAGGCAATAAGTCCCCATCTTCATGTCAACTTCTTGGGAGAAACAACTAGTGGGCAGTGGCAATAAGTCCCCTTGGTAATCTAGAAGTTATCCCAGCACCCCAGTTGGTGGGCAGAGGCAATAAGTCCCCATAGTATACCAACCAGGAGCATTGGAACGGGTTTCGGTCCCCAGAAGCATCCGAGCATCATCAGCATCATCAGCATCATAGCATTCAGCATCTTGCATTTGCATACCACCCAATTTTCACTCGTTAGGTAGTCAACGCCTTAGAATAGTTTGACATCGTATCATCTCATAGGTAGTCAACGCCTTAGAATCGCTTGACATCCCTTCCACTTTACTCATAGGTAGTCAGTGCCTTAGAACAGCTCGACACAACTTGTCGGACTTCAATTGCATGTGGGGTCTTTTAAGATCCAAAATTTTGGGGTATCACTCAAGCATCAACTAGCCTTCTCATTTCCATTACAAAGTCTAGTTGAGGGGGGCAATCTGTTATACCAAAATTTCAACCCCCCGGAAGAGAGTCTCTACTAATAGGCTAGTTTGGTCAAGTAGCAAGGGTTCCCAGTTCGATCGGAACATTTCAGAGTACCAGGGGCAGCTTAGTCATTTCCAGGGGCACTTTCGTAATTTTTCAAGGCTCCTAAGCCCCCTATAGGCTTCTTCTCTCCTCCAAATAAGGGAAATCAGTTCAAATTCTATGAAATTTAAACCCGTGATATAGGATGACATTTTGGGCATAAATGGCGTTGGAATTTCAATTTTTCGAGTTTCCAATAATTTTCTAGCAATTTCTGACTGAAACTGACGAGAAATTGAATTTAAAAATATTCCAATATCCAAAAAATTCGATTACTTTAGAAAATTCAGAAATATCATCCTTTACCCACGTGTAAAATTTCATAATCAAATTCCTTTGGAAGCCCTTGAGCTAACGTCGGTAAATCTCGGTTTTTACCGGATTTTTCTATCTTTAGGAAGCCTATATAAGGAGCCTTATCCCATGATCAAAGGATAACCTGAAGAACCCTAGACTCTCAAAGGAGGCAGCCGTCTCTCTCTCCACGTTTTGAACTCCAGAGCCACAATCAAACACCGAAATCTCACCGAAATAACACCGAAACACATTTTTCAACTCCCACAACATCACCCATCATCAAACCCTCACCAAAACAGCACCAAAACGTGAAGAACATCAAGAACAACAAGGGGTCAGAAGCTCGGTCGAAGTTCCTCCGGATCCGCCATCAACGAGGCCTCCGAAGAATCCCGACGTGAAGAAACGCCACGAATCTGAAAGGTAAAACAGGTTGCAATTCTACTTTTCTAACTCTCCACGACTTACTAACTCTCTGTCAGTTTTGGGTTCAACCAACCTTTTACGCTCTGTATTGCTGTTTGTTTAAGCTTCTGCCAGTTGTTTACCAAGTTTTGTGCTAAATTCGAATTCAAATCGAGAACTTTCAATCACTAACGTCTTGTACATCTCTCAGGCTACACAACCCATAAAATTTGAGCTCAAAACACCCTCGGGAACCCTCGGAAAACCCCTGTCCGGGGTGGTCCGGGACCACGGACGGGTTGTCCGTGGCCACGGACACCCACAGACGGCGGCGGGATTTTAAAAATTCAAAATTTAGGTTTTTTTAATGATGTCGGGCCCACGGACAGCCTGTCTGTGGCCCGGACTTTGCAAATTTTATTTTCCTTTAATTTCGACTTTTCTGTATATTTAGGTTAACTGGGGTCCGTGGGTTCGGACATTAGGTACGTGGCTACGGACGGAAACAAAATTGACCTAATTCTGCCTCCGAAACCCTAGTTTAGGTAATTTTAATTTCCACTTTAATTTTATGTAAAAAAATGCTAAAAAACATAAAAAAAAAACAGAAGTTCACGCACTTAGGTTAAAACGACCGTAATAAGCCGTAAATAAACCAAGTAGAGGAAAAAACGACCTAGGAAGGGTAATGAAAGTAATTGAACCCTAATTAAGTCGAATATCAAGCCCCCCGAACCCGAACTCTCCTTTCCTAATTTGATCTAGGTTAAAATTAGGTGGTGACTCATAATAGGTTCCAGTGAGCTAGCTTAGGTTTTAATAATTATTGTTATATGACATAGTTATTAATCTTAGGCTATAAGTGGACCTAAAACCCGATCAGATCCCAATCAAGTTAATCCACATAGGATAGGGTTTAAATCGAGGCTCACACGACTGCAATAGCTTTACAGATCAGTGGTTTGTTCACAATAGAGGAAACCAACACATGGTTTATAATGATGTATTTCGACCAGAAAAACTATTATAGCGGACCTTGGATGCAATGTCTTGGTTGAGTAACGTCGAGTAAAAAAAAAGGAAATAACTTGGTCAGAGCCAGAAAAACTTAGTTTTCTTGAACCGCATAAAATTTGCAGTTTGATTGCGCACTTCTCCACTGGAAACAGGTTTAAACAAGGCTTTTGAGGAAGCTAAACAGGAGCGGTTATCCAAGCCATAATGCATTTTTCAAAGGACAAAAGTAAAGCAATAATGAAACAATATCATGGTGATTTGAAGAACAAAAATCCAAGGCATGAATCATATCTGCAAAGCTGCTATATCAGTTATTAATTAGTGTAGAAGATGTAGTTTTGACAAGTCCATATCTGCTCATAAGTGCAACAGTACAGCGTAATCGAGAAATGTTTTAAACACCAATAAATCAAATGGTTTGGTAGTCAAAACAGAAGTGAAAAGAATAATCAAAATTCGAAGATTCTGAACTGCTGAAGTACTTTACCTGCTTTAAGAATAAAACTTTGAAGCGGGTAGGGCATGTGATTCATATTTAAGCAAAAGAGGATTAATACAAGATCGAGGAACTTTGCGATCCACATATCAGTAGAAGCCAACAATAGTTGTATTATTGCCTTTGAAGGATCCAACAGTTCTTTATAATCTATAACAGAAGCCAATAATAAGGAAATAAAGTTAAACAAGTCAAGGTATAACTTAATTTTGTTTTACAGCAGGGACATGCTAGTACTAAGATTGCACATCAGTTTTGCTAAGTAGCAGAATCTAGACAATTGCCGACTGTAATTTAGCATTGTGTAAATAAAAAAAAAGCGATTTGTGATATCAGGGGCATTTTAAAAACAAGCATCAATAGTGTTTTATAATGTAATCGGAAGCAAGGATCATCTTCCACTATTGCAAAGATGTTATTGTCAATAATTTCGTGCAACAACATCGATCTAAGACATGTATTTGAATCATACTCCAGAAAGAAGGACGATAGCTATAGTCCCTAATCTTGTCATCAAAATTATTTCAGGTTTTAGTGTCGTACCTTGCTTTTGAGGGGAAAGAAACTGAAGAAGGAATATTCAAACAGGGAACAAATTGATTTCTCTTGATTCCGAACTTCTTCCCCTTTCCTTTAATGTGGTCTTCTACCCGAGTATTGAAAATACGAATCATACTCACAGATGGGACGCCCAGGTTGAGAAGGAGATGCGGGCTGTAACCAAGGAGATCACCCGTGGATGGACTACGATGCCGCCGGGCTGGAACTATAGCACTGCCCGGTCACTCAGAACCCTGCCTTGCTTCGAGGTCACGCTGTAAACCCCTATAATAATAAAACAACAGCGGAAAATAAACAAGGTGCACAGACCATCGGGCTCCAAACACCCGGTACCAACCTCACCAATTACAACCATTACAATTAACTAAGTTACGGTCTGAACTTCGAGAAAACTTAACATTAACATAACAATATAAAATACATTCACTCTCCATAACCTAATCCCATCCCAATCACTCATGCTCTTCGTGGCCACCTGTAAATCAGTTTGTACCTGTAAGATGAAACCAAGCAGCCCACCCGGGGGGGGAGTCAGTTCCTGGAATGGAACTGGTACAATTCTCCAAAAACAATCTTTAAAACATAACTCTTCAAATAAACAGTAACTTGTGTGGAGGGGATTTTTCAGTATGGGGGGCTATCTAAATGGTTCTTGACTGAAAGCCTAGATCCTAAAATGCCATTCGTGGAGGGTGAAAACCCGTTGTTCTTGGCATCCCTCGAATACCTACTAAATCGCCGTCTTTCCCAGAAAGCATAAGGGGAGTGTAACACCCCTACTAAACCTGTACCTTAAACAATATAATCGCAGCGGTAAAATAAAAGACTGTCGCTCTAATGGTGTCACTGTTATCTCGCCATACGGGTGATAACTGTTACCTGATAATCAACATACGAAACGTATTCCCGCAGTGACCACAAGAGATAGATAGTAGTACTAAAAACGAACTTAAAACAATCCAACATCAACCATTATTACAAACCATACTCGTGAGCATCTAAATCCAAAACATACACCTCGGTTTACAAAACCCGAGTCCATAAACGTCTGTAGTTTCATACCGTACCAAGTCTAAACAACAATAACAACAACTGTCGCGCCCCGCGTCGACCCTCCAGCTAATCACCTGCAATAAATATGGTTTGTGGTATGGAATCAGCCCCTGCTGAGTATGTTATCACATGCCCCGTCATGCCCCCTCGGACCCCTCAATTATTTGGTCGAGAGCATGGGGTTCATACATGCGATACCATTTTAATATTTAAACTGTAAAAACAATAACAGTAATAACCACATAAAATCATAACCATTAATACACATAGTATATATACCACACAGTACAACCAGGGAACAACAACGCGAAACAACGAGGATAATAAACAAGTATATAACTCCCGTCCTTGGTGTAGTAACCAATATGTTCGCCACTGTAAAAGTAAATAATTGTTCAGTTATACCTAGTGAAACGTCTCATTAAAACGACGTGCCTCTAATACCCATATATTATGGCGGGTCACCCAAGGCAGTAGCCACTCCAGCGGTAGAGTCTCCGACAACGAGCCATCCAAACTCACGGGAATTTCTTCTGATACTTACGGACCCGTTACGCGGACATCCTAGTATCGTTGTTGTGATCACAAGCGCGCACCAAGAGCCACATCCTCTTGGCTTTCCAATTTTTGTTCAATCATACCATCGCATCGCATTACCAAATTTCTAACATAGTAGACTAAGGTCGTTTAGTCTAAACCGGAGTCTGAAACTCGGGATCCATGTCAGATACAAGAGCGGCGTTAGCAAGGCCAATGCTCTGTATAAAAGTCTCGGATAATATATATATCTTATTATCCTAGTGCTACAACGTTTCCTTGACGATCCTTATGTTCATATAAGATAGCACCATAGCCGCTAGTTCGTTTAAATATATAGGTTCATATATATGAACCGATACTGTTAACTAACAACAGTAAATAATAAGCAGCTGTAATATACAGTTCACGTATATCTTTAACACATTCAGACAAACATTCTTATCACAGATCACACAGAAGTCTGAACTGAGGAGACCTCAGAGACAATCAGAGACACGTAACAAATACCGTTCACCCAGAATATAGTACGGTGGAGTATGAAATCAGCAAAAAGTCCGATGCTCCACGTGACGTCTCTAACATCTAAGTAATACATAACGCTATGAGATAGAAACCTGATTAAACAACATAACTCTACGCACCCCGTACCCCACTAAGTACCTCCCGGTTAATCCCCCGTTACTAACTGCAATGTTTCGGTGGTTTTCGGTTTAACTCAGGATTTGGAAGAACGTTATATTACATGCGTAGTTCCTCCCGTATATTAATATACTTAACGTGTTGAACTTATTATCCATGTAGCTTAATATACCTTGTATATTGTATAGTGTTTCTATATTATGTATAATTCTTTATCATGATTATACATCTCACCTTAGTATTTATTTTTCTAAGGTTTGTTTTTCCAAGTTTAATGGAGATATTCGTATATAAATACCATGAATTATATAAATTCTTATTATTTCATGTATACTCCTAACATTAGAATTCCATCTAATGTTTAATTCTTTTCTTTTAAGTGCTTTCTTTTAAATCATGGTAATATATAGTTATTGAACTACATTATATTTCCATAAAATAACATATATTATTATATATACATTATAGGACTATTTATTATATGGTGAGTCTATATATATATTCATTCTTTTAATGAATACCTCTATATATAATGTTATAACTCTTATAACATTAAAAACCATATTATAAATTTTCATTCAAAATAATATTATTTTCGAACAGCACCTATAACTCTCAAATATTTACAAATCAACCCCATTTATAACATAGTTTGTAATGTCACCAAAACTATATTATACATATCTCCTAAAACCTTATAGATAATTCCAAAAATTACCAAACTATACCAAAAGGTTATAAATATTATTATTAACCCTATAATTCCTCTTATTCACGGTTTCACCACATTAATTACCCATTTGTAACAATGTTATGAAATTCTTATTATACTTAGATAATTCATATAAACTCCAAATTTACCAAATCCTTCTAAAAATTCCTAATAACCTAAGGTTTGTACTAATCTCCATTTAGTACCCCTAGTTTTCAAAATTACAATATTACCCCAAATATCATAAATCTTTTATAATGTAATAACTATCTTATATAAGGTAGTATTTTAATTCCTTAAATTCTCCAAACTTAGGTCAAAGTCTCCTATATAGTCACTTGACTTCTAATCCCAAATAGGACCCAACTTTTCGGTAATTACAATTCCTAACCTATAGTTTTCTATTTACAATTTTGACCCAAACTTATAAAATGTTATAATTTTCATTAAATCATTTAAAAACCCTAAGTTTCTCTAAATTAGCCCACGGCTTATTATTTAGCCTAGTACGTAGAGTACTCTATTTGACATTAAGCATATTAACAGCCGTAAACAAAAAAGACCGATGGCCTTATTACAACCTTGCTTTATAACATTACACTTAACATATGTCTCAAATAACACAATTTTTCCGGCCTCACTTTGATTTATAAATTTTCCACATAATGTCATAATTTGACCATTATGTTAATTAAATCACTTAAATGACTAGCTTAATTATCTTAGTCATTTTTTTCCATCTTAGGTTATAAATAACCCAAATTTATATATCCCTCGCTGCACTTATTTATATATGCTAAGAATTACATAAATCATAAGTTAAGGTGTTTATACTTGATAATCCTTGTATGGGCTCGGCTCCTTGGATTAAATTCACCACAATGTTTAGACATGTTTAATACACCAACACAAAGATATAGTTATACTCCAAGCTTGAGCTTAACCATAAAGAACAATTAATGTAAGATTAAGGCAAAATTCACCTTAAAAATGCTTGGAAGGTTCCTTAGATTTCGGCCTGGTTTAGACACACCACAAGGTGTTA